>JBBBDQ010001050.1:845000-990000 GCA_037127315.1 Ascarosepion bandense | reverse complement strand
TTAATACAAATCATCAAGCCATCGTATTTTTAAAGTAATTAACATGTTTTGTATGTATTTGAAGTTTTTTGGATGGTAATTTCTGTGGGTACATTAAAATGTTAGATGTTTCACGGTTTCTTCCTCTTACAGAAAAAAAATTAACAAATATGTAAGTTGTGATCGCCATAGACAGCTTATCTCGCATCTGGAAGTCGTCACATATCAAAGCATAAAGAAAGGTCAGAAAGATCAACATTCCGTGATTATAAAATAGTTTTAGTCTAAATTTCATGTTATAAATAAGTAATACTTGTGTAAATCAGATTAATTTAACATTAAATTTGCTAATATTCCAAAAATAACGTGTCACAGATATATATTTTATTTTTGGAAGATTTTTAAAATCGAGCATTAACTTTTTTTTTTTATAAATGTGTCGATTGCTCAAAACTGGCCGAAAATTGAAAAAAAATTAAAACAAAGACAATCTTAGATTACAGTCAATATAATTTCCTTTTGAAATACACCAGAGTATTTTACTTACTAGAAATAGCAAATTAAATCATACAGTTTTCGCTTAAAACTAAAACAAGAGTTAAAAAAATGTTATTATAAGTTAGTTATCGAAAATCAGTGGAGGTATCTATCTATCTATCTATCTATCTATCTATCTATCTATCTATCTATCTATCTCATTCTGTTCATATCTATCTATCTATCTATCTATCTATCTATCTATCTATCTATCTATCTATCTCATTCTGTTCATATCTATCTATCTATCTATCTATCTATCTATCTAGTTCTGTTCATCTCATTCTGTTTCTCTCTCTCCCTCTCTGTCACACACACACACACACACACACACACACACACACACACACACACACACACACACACACTCTCTCTCTCTCTCTCTCTCTCTCTCTCTCTCTCTCTCTCTCTCTCTCTCTCCTTATTGTTCTGTTGGTTTCATTCTGTTTTTAACTCTCTCTCCCTGTATATCTAGTTCTGGTTATCATCTGTTTCTATCTATCTATCTATCTATCTATGTTTGTTATCTATCTATCTATCTATCTATCTATCTATCTATCTATCTCTCATTCTGTTCTATCTATCTATCTATCTATCTATCTATCTATCTATCTATCTATCTCATTCTGTTCATATCTATCTATCTATCTATCTATCTATCTATCTATCTATCTATCTCATTCTGTTCATATCTATCTATCTATCTATCTATCTATCTATCTATCTATCTATCTATCTATCTCATTCTGTTCATATCTATCTATCTATCTATCTATCTATCTATCTAGTTCTGTTCATCTCATTCTGTTTCTCTCTCTCCCTCTCTGTCACACACACACACACACACACACACACACACACACACACACACACACACACACACACACTCTCTCTCTCTCTCTCTCTCTCTCTCTCTCTCTCTCCTTATTGTTCTGTTGGTTTCATTCTGTTTTTAACTCTCTCTCCCTGTATATCTAGTTCTGGTTATCATCTGTTTCTATCTATCTATCTATCTATCTATGTTTGTTATCTATCTATCTATCTATCTATCTATCTATCTATCTATCTATCTATCTATTCTCATTCATTCTATCTATCTATCTATCTATCTATCTATCTATCTATCTATCTATCTATCTATCTTGTTCTGTTCATCTCATTCTGTTCATATCTATCTATCTATCTATCTATCTATCTATCTATCTCATTCTGTTCATATCTATCTATCTATCTATCTATCTATCTATCTATCTATCTATCTATCTGAGTCTCTTCATATCTATCTATCTATCTATCTATCTATCTATCTATCTATCTTGTTCTGTTCATCTCATTCTGTTTCTATCTATTTTATTCTGTCACACAGCAATACTACATCAATCAATGATCAGAAAAAAAAACTAAATTGGAACTTTAGTCACTGATTTATGGGTTTTAAATCAATTTTATTTCCTATAATTTATTGATCTCTCTCTCTCTCTCTCTCTCTCTTTATCTCTTTCTATATTTACCTGGTCCAAACTATACCAGCACCTGAGCGCGCTTGTTTTAAACACTTAATTTTAACTTTCCCCTTGATTACCGCTGCCCTTTTTAGACCACAGTGTTAAAAATTAAATTTATTTTGTGAAGGAAAGACAATTACCTTTCTGAGTGTATAACGTGTCCTCCTCTTCCATGACGTTGGCGATCATGGCTTTTCACTATTTCGTATCTTTTGTAGCTTTTAATAAAATTTGTTTTTAGTTAATTCCTCGAAAACCTGTTCTGCCATCCATTTAGTCATGCTCACTAAGAATATAATGCATTGTTTTTTCCTCTCTTCTTGGCTTCAGTTTTTCCTGTGAGTATCAAATTTTCCAAGCCCTATTTCCTTATTAAGTGACCTAAAAATTTCAGTTATCACCAAACTGAAAATATTTTTTCTACATTTCAGTTGCGTCTTGGTTTGGTTTAGCTGAGTAACATTGGCCTTGAGAATATCGAACGGAAAACGAAACTTTACGTGATTTCAGTTATCGTCTTGCAAAGAGAACCGCCGTAAGACGAGTCTCGTATCAGATTGCAATTACAAGGCATGCTGGGAGTCAGAAATATCATCAATATTGACTTATAAAACTAAAAATGGCCGAAAGCACAGTAATAACATTTGAGAACTTACTTCCCGATTCTTTTTCGGATTCAGCAGCAAACAGAAATATGAAACAGAATAACAAAAATGGCGGAGGAAACGATGAAGGAACGAATAAGTGAACACGTCTGAAGAAAGAAACAAATAAGATTAAAAAAAAATAAAAATGTATAAATGAAATAACAAAAATAAATAAATAAAATAAAGTAAATAAATAAAACATAAAGCTGAGAACTTTGCATCAAAATATAAAATTGACGAAAGACAAGACTAAATACGATTTGGATCAAATTGTTTAAACATTTTAGCTGTATTATCTTTCCTGCCTCGCTTTAAGTCTTATCTGTGAATTGCAATGTTCACACGCATGCGTATGTCGGTGCATCCAAACATAATATCATCTGAGGGCACGATTTAATATAAACGCGAATGTGGGCGTTTTTCTTTTGGGATCCATCTGGCTACAAAGTTTGATTTTTTTAGAATGTTCTTATCTTCAGGTGTTTCCTTTTTTGTTTCCTTAATACAGACATCAGACACGACACCACAAAATAAATAAAAATCACAGGGGTAAATTTGATGCTAAAAGGGTGTGTGGGGAGGCGTCTAAATCTAATATTAAGTTTTATAGATTCTTGATTCTCTCTCTCTCTATATATATATATTATATTTTCATCCCTTCATAAAGTTAATATATACTTGTTTCAATCCGTGAAAATTTATGAACAATCCTAATTCTTAAGTTAATGACTGAATAATCACATGATGTGTTCTAAAACGATAAAATATGCATAAAAAATTCCCTATCGCATCGTTAAATATTTAAGCTTAACAACTTGAACAAAATATTGTAATAAGAATCTGGATATGAATGGGTTTAATTTTAAGAAGTGGGTATAAATATAAAGAGTTTAAGCTGAAAATGTTTCCATTTCACCGGAACTGCCGTTAAACACTTCTTTCTTTCTTTCTTTCTTTCTTTATTTCTTTCTTTCTTTCTTTCTTTCTTTCTTTCTTTCTTTCTTTCTTTCACTGAAACCAATTAGTGTCAATCCCCCTATTTCTACTCGACCGAAACGGAGTAATCTATTATTTATAAGGTACCGGCAAGGCGTAACGGTCGTGTGAACTAACGCAGCTGGTGAGCACAATTATAATAAATTTTTAGATCAATTCCACTACTTTAAACATTTGTTTTATTTTGATTCCATAAACAGATTTTAACTGTGCTTATCGTCCGCACATGATCAAGCCATTTAATAATTATCAATGTGTATTTATATATATATTTCCGGTCCAATCTATACTAGAAAGGGAGGTAAATAAACTTAAGTTAGTAAATTGATGAGTGATTACTTCCCTTGGTCGTTTTAATATTCTATACAAATAAAATTATTTATTTGCATTTAGACGAAATTATTTCCCGGGCAAAATGAAGTGTTTTATTAAAAATTTTCTTTACGTTTACGTTTTTCAGATTACAATCTTATTGTTAAAGCTTTTCATGAGACACTCAGATACCTTTGTCCATTAAACGATGGCCTTGCTTCAACTTAGTCTTGAAACAGACTTTGTCTTTCTACTGCTAAACTTTTTCTTCCGAGATACATTAGCATTTCACTGTTATATAAAACATAACGTTTCTAACATCAAAATATATTGAGCAAAAAGCAATTTATATCATACCAGGAGTAATCAATGAATCACAGATAACGTTGAACATCGAAAAAGTATAAAGGGGAGCGGATTAATTAAACGGCCTCTAATTTAGATATGAATTATTTATCACTGTTAAAATCTCAGTTCATTGTTTCAAGACTTTTGTTTCATTGCATCTCACTATTAAAACATTCTAACAATTGCCGCCATCTTTGACTGCACAGGTACACTAATTGTTATTATAGTTTGAGTTTTGTTTTACGGCATATCAACACCTCCGTGGATCATTTAGCGCCAAAAAGGTGGGGTTTCAAGATATTTTTTTTTAATGTTCGGTTATAGTGAGAAGGTTGATTTAGTCGGATTTTAATGATATTTTTTTGTTTTTATTCTTTTTTTATTTTAGAAAACTGAAAATGTCTTTCAGTTTTGTATTCAAAAATGTTTTACTGAAAATAATTTTTGCTTTAAAAATGTGTTATGGCAATAATGTTTTCTTAAAAGATGTTTTATTGGTAGTATTTTTCCTTCAAAAATCTATATTTTTCTATAAAAGTGTATTTTTATGTATATATTTCAGTGTTATTTTCATAATTTAGATGTCAATTCATCTTGTATATATATATATATATATATATATATATATATGTGTGTGTGTGTGTGTGTGTGTGTGTGTGTGTGTGTGTGCGTGCGTGAAAGACAGACAGATACAGGGACAGAGACAAAGAGAGAGAGAGAGAGAGAGACGGCGAGAGAGAGACAGTGAGATAGAATTCGTTGTGTGTGTGTGTTTGTTCATGTGCTTAAAGGTGTATATAGGTAGGAAATGTTTATTCAAAAGTTTTTCTTAAAATTAATCAACAAACTATCTTTTTTTTTACATTTGATTACATATTTTCAGTTTTACAGTGAGGTGTTGTACATCGGGATTGAAATTATGAGTAAATTGTCCAAATTCATTTTTCTGTTATATTTGAGTACATTTTTGTGTAATCGTTTCACCCCCAAGCAAGGCAAAACTACCACTGGTGCGCAGAGGAGTACATAAGAGGAGAGGGAAGAGAAAGAAGAAGAGGTCAAAGGGGTGTTAAAGAGGTAAGAGAAGGATGGTCACACTGGCGTAAAGAGAGCTGCGTGAGGGTAGAGTAGAATAAAAAAAAGAACACGATACAAAGGATGTCGGGTAAAAGATGGGAGTCAAGTAAATAAGAGATGGCAGTTAGTATTGCATATAAACCATTGTAGATTATAGCTATCAAGGAAGTGAGTATACGGAAGGGAATTCCACGGGCAGAAAGTCCAGGAAAAGAAATTGATAGAGTAGAAGTTGCGGTTACATCTGATTGGCTTCACTGTAAAAGGGTGGGACCTAGTTGCCAGTCTAGTAGCTCGAGTAAAATCATGCAGAGGGGGTACCAGGGAGCTAAGCTCGTCGGAGTAGAAAATATTTGTAGAAGAGACAGAGGGAAGACACATCACGTCGGTGTGAAAGTAACTGGAGGCGAGCAACCAGGCGATGTTCGAACATATTACATATTCTCCTCTGGATTTTGTCGAGAACACCGAGATGAATAGCAGGGGCACCCGATCAGATGTGACAGCAATATTCAATGCACGGGCGGATGGGAGATTTGTATGTGTGCAAGATGGATTCAAACGAGAAAAACCTGCTGGGCCTTCACAGTGCACCGACCTTCCTAGAAGCACATTTAACTATTGATTCAATGTAATCTTTACACTTCAGGTCGGCTAAGAGAGTTAAGCCAAGGAAGCGCAGTGTATTGCTTTCAGGTAGACTAGCCTGGTCATGATGAGGAGGAGTAATAGAGATTGTCTATGGTGGTTAAAGGATAGCAGCTTCGTTTTGAAAGCATTAAAATTTACGAGCCTTTTCTTACCCCAGTCCACCACAGATCGGAGGTCCTTTTCAAGATCAGCAATGAGGTTTGCTTTGTCATCCTCGGCAGATTTCTTATTGAGGCGGGAGTAAATGGTGGTGCCGTCAGCGTAGATGCCTAATTGATGAAGATGAGAAAAAGCGTATGAACTAGAATATAGCCCCGAGTGACACCCGCGTCCGTATGATGGGATCTGGAAGCGTGCCTATACAAAACTACCTTCATTACGCTATTTGATAGGAACGATTGGATGAGATCAACAAACGTCCAGTTATACCATAGCCATGTCGCTTGTACAGAAGGCCAGCGTGCCAGACTCTGTCAGATGCTTTGGAGATATACAGGGCAACAGCTCGAACTTCGCCATTCTTATCGTGAGCCTGGTATATATACTTTGTGATGGTCGTTTGCATATCAGCATTAGACCTATTAAAATTATTGTCACGAATTGTGAGCTGTCAGTATAGTAAGCAAAATCTACTTGACTAAATTCTGGAGTTTTTAGGTTAATGGTATCGAAATTGAAATCTGTTCAAAGTAACATTACCGATAAATGTTAAACAAACGGAAAAGTATGTATAAAATATCTAAACTTTAAAAAATATCATACACACTTCAATAAACGTCTTCTGCGGGGAAAGATATTTAACTTAAAGTGGTTTGTATCTGTTGTGTTATAACGGCTACGAGAATTCAAAATCTTTTTTGCCGGTCTAATATTTTGGTGTTACATAGACAGACATAACTTTGCATTTGTCTGCAGACAAATGTAAAAAATTAGTTATTTGAACGAAAAGATATCTCCTTTTCTATAATAAATATTTCTTTCTCAAGGTAACATTCATGACCATAAAAGTAACCAATAATCAATAAATAAAATGTTCACTAAAAACACTATAAATAGCAAAAAACCTGCATTTGGATCCACAATTATATCCACTCAATAGCTCCTAGAATAATCCGAAACACAACCATTACCGCCCACCCAAATAGCAGTTAGAATAATGCAGTAGACTACCCACAATGCATTGCAATAGATTTCTTACAATGCATGGCAACGCAAAAACAAAAACGCACATAACCTGATGGTGGCATTAATCATGGAACAGATTTTCACCTCTATTAGTTGATTTCACTGTCTACTTATATATATATATACACTACCGGCCATAATTATGAGGCCATCCCACTGTTTAAAAAAAGTGATGTATTTTATACTATTTTTTAGATTAAAATAGAATGGTTCTTTTGTTAATACTGTGACGGTACCGCCTGGCTTGGGGTGAAACGATTAAAAAAATGTATTTATAGAAAAGACAACGAGCCAATCTTACAGCTGGGAAAATGTGACTGAAGCCGAGCCGGCAGATCAGGACAAATAATATTGCAGATTCTTCTTTAGATTTTATCAAGGAACAATGAAAGTATTTATAGAAAAACCACAGAAAGACAACCTTATGGCGGTAAGTGGTTGAAACCGAGCCGCCAGATCAGGATCAATAATATTGCTGATTCTTCTTTTGATTTTATCAAGGAACAATGAAAGTATTTATAGAAAAGCCACAGAAAGACAGCCTTATGGCGGTAAGTGGCTGAAACCGAGCCGCCAGATCAGGACAAATAATATTGCAGATTCTTCTTTAGATTTTATCAAGGAACAATGAAAGTATTTATAGAAAAACCACAGAAAGACAACCTTATGGCGGTAAGTGGTTGAAACCGAGCCGCCAGATCAGGACCAATAATATTGCTGATTCTTCTTTTGATTTTATCAAGGAACAATGAAAGTATTTATAGAAAAGCCACAGAAAGACAACCTTATGGCGGTAAGTGGCTGAAACCGAGCCGCCAGATCAGGACCAATAATATTGCTGATTCTTCTTTTGATTTTATCAAGGAACAATGAAAGTATTTCTAGAAAAGCCACAGAAAGACAACCTTATGGCGTTAAGTGGCTGAAACCGAGCCGCCAGATCAGGACAAATAATATTGCAGATTCTTCTTTAGATTTTATCAAGGAACAATGAAAGTATTTATAGAAAAACCACAAAAAGACAACCTTATGGCGGTAAGTGGCTGAAACCGAGCCGCCAGATCAGGACAAATAATATTGCTGATTCTTCTTTTGATTATATCAAGGAACAATGAAAGTATTTATAGAAAAGCCACAGATAGACAACCTTGTGGCGGTAAGTAAGTGGCTGAAACCGAGCCGCCAGAGCAGGACCAATAGTATTGTTGATTCTTCTTATGATTTTATCAAGGAGATCAAGGTAAATAGCCGGGCATCGGACCATTTGTGACAGCAATATTCTGATCATGGACGAATGTAGACTTATAGATATGTATGTGAGAAAATTTATTTCGCACGACGTAGTGAACTGTCTATTGTGGCATCTGACCTAGCAGTCGATTCTATAAAGCCTTTCTACTTCATGTGAGACGAGGTCGTTAGCTCAAAAAGGCGCAACGAGGCACTTTTCTAGAGTTTAACATGAAGCTAGCTGATGGAAGTGTGCGAAGGATTTCTCAGGTGATTAATTGAAAAAAGGTTTAGTTTCGAAGACATTAAAACTAAAAAAAAAATAATTTGCCCCCATTAACCAAGGACTTCATGTCGTTTTAGACATCGGCAGCCATTTTGACCATGTCAGACTGAGCATCTTTACTATTGAGACAGGAGTAATTGGTCGTGTCGTCAGCGTAGAAACCAAGTTGAGAGCTGATATCATCGGAAAGGTCGTTAATGAAAATTTAAAACCGAGTAGGACAAAGAATGGATTTCTTGAGATACACACATTAATAAGAAAATATGTAGAAGAGTGGCTGTTAAGGATGTCTTTCATTTTACGATTTGATTGGGTCAGCTCAAAATGTAACCGAAGACACTGTAACTTTTAGCTTGTGGAGAAGACTTGTATGTTAGACCCTGTCAAAAACTTTCGAGACGCCCAACGCTCCGGCCCGGGCATCACTGTTTTTATCCAGAGCATGATAGAGTCTTTTCGTAATTACCATCAATGCATCACAATTGACATTGAGTAAAGAAAGCCACATTGCTTGTCTGTGAACAAGCCGGGCGAAGAGAGATGGTGAACTTATTTGGCATTGATTAGGGTCACTAGAAGTTTAAATAGGTAGGAAGCTAATTGGCCGATAGGTGGAAGGATCGGACGGTTCACCAGTGTTCTTAAAACTGGAACAACATATGATGAATTCCAGCAGGTAGGAAAGCAAGAGGCAGTGAAGTATTATTAAGCAGTTTAGAGAGAACAGGAGCCAGTTCAGGAGCAGACTTATGATGACTATTACAAGGATACACGCTTTGTGGGGATCTAGCTTAGAAATGAAAGCATGGAAGATACCATGGAAGGAGATACTATGGAGGGGATATATGCATATATCACACGATAGAGACTGAGTTCTAGGACCGAAGTTAGGCAGTGGTATTCAGGAAGAGTAAAGAATAGAGTTTTTGAGGATAAATTTCGGGCAAAGCATTCAGCTTTAAAGAATACGATGATGTCACCCCAAATTGATTGAAGAGGTGAATAGAGACGCTGCACTTGTTTAATATTTTATTACAGAGCCGCCAGTAATCAGTAGGGCCGAAGTTGTTAGAGGCTCTGCGATGATTCATTCTCTCAGCAAGCAGACAATTTGTTCTTTCGGGAACTTGCTTACATTTATTGCGAGCAGCAACGAATAGGCAGCTGTTGTAAGAAGAACCGGCACGCTGGTATAGCCAGAAATAGTGGTTCCTTTGTACTATGGCGACGGAGCATGCTGGTTCGAACCATGCAAATTACTGGGGTTTCTGATGAAAGCCTCGATACCTGATTTTTGATCCAAGAAACCTCAGTATCTCAAAAGAAAATAATTGTATTAATCCTTTGAGAAATCCTTTTGCATCTTTCAAAAGTTAGCATTGGTGTTTTTTCTTATTTCAGTCCACGATATTACATTCGGAGTATTATCTGCTCGCATGGCTATTGATAGGAATTTTATTTTTCGAAAAATATAGCCTCATGATTATTCTTAATATCTTGTCTCTGCATTTGCTAACGTCTTCATTTCTGTCCTTCGTTGAAAGCAATTACTGTTTATCAATGTAGGCTATGAAACGAGCTTGTTCCAAACTCTTCCCGTTCCTGACAACTAATCTTTCCAGGATTCTCGTCTCTTTTTTTCTTTTTTATATATTTTGTTTCATTCTCCGTTTTCAATTTTCTCTCTCCATATATTTACGACCATATTTCAATTTTTCATCAATTCTACTCCTGCCTTTGATTATCTCCCTTTGCGTTTATTTTTCCTTTTTTAATCTCTGCTGCTTCCTTTAATTAAATGTTAGTAATTTGCTATTCATGTTTTCTCTGTTGATATTCGTTGTTCCACAAAACCTGGAATCGCTTCTTGAAGTCTACCTGAAATTCGAGGATGTTCTTTCTGACCTTATTAAAGACATTTTTTTTGAGAATTATTTTGTTTCTCGTATAATTAAAGTCAAATTTGACTTTGCAAGCTCGCATTCTATGGCCGCTTTATATATAAGCTTCTGTTTCTTTATATAATGAGCGCTTCTCCGACATATCAGTGTGGTGTAATGCTTACCGCTCTTGTCTCTCTATATCATTTACAACTGAGCAGTGAGTTTGAATTCTGGTACTTTCCCACCTCCATTTACTGACTCTTCGATTTTTGAAAATGTCTGCTCATAATTCTCTTTTCTATCTAAGATAATTCAACTTTCAAATCATTTAATTATTTTCTCGATTCCAAATTTTCTTTTACGAGATTCTTCTCATTTTCATACATACATATATTTTTCTTTATATGTACTGGCTTGAAAGTGTAAAGATGCAATAAGGTACTGTCCTTTGGTTGTATCATCTGGCGGCCCGTGAGTAACATCGGTTTATAAGATGTCGAAAGTCAGTTGTTATTTATTCCGCCCTAAGGCACTACGTGTCTGCTCATGCTAATTGCTAGGTAGACTGCGAAGAAGACGGATGTTAGTAACCGACAGCGGTAGCATCAAGCACATAGTGGACACCACCGGCTGCCCGCTTTCCCTCTCTTTTTCGCACCTTTCATACCGCTTGTTATATAAATCCTTGTGCAAATTAATTGAAACAATAGTTTTAGTTTTTTTTCTTTTACCATACAGTCAGTTTTAAACCATTTGGAGTAACAGGGTGTAATCGATTTAACTATTTTTCCCCACAAATTGAGCCATTTTCAGTGTTGTGCAGTTACATGAATCTATTATAGGGGATATCTTATCTATTCTAATTCTAGTTGTAGTGGGAGCCCGTTCTAGTGAAGGGTAGTTGTATACTTTTGCAGATTAACGGAATTTGGCCTTGTGGTAGATAGCCCACTATAAGTCATAAAATGATTATAAAATCAAGAAAAGCAATTTGAGTTGAAAATAACATATATATATATATATATATATATATATATATATATATATATATATCAATTAATGTTTTTACAATTAACGTAATATTTGAATATAAGTTCAACGGGGGTTAAATGTTCATGGCAAATAATAAGCTGAAAGAGATTTAAGGCTTAGGAATTTGGGTGCGTTGTAAGTAAGGAATGTCTTTGATGTATTCGCTCCTTAAGTCAGTAAGAGGCAGGCGAGAAGGAAAGAGAGGTTAAGGAACGAGTATCGTAGCCACTTGACTTGGTCAAGGGAGATATTAATTACTCTCGCCTGTCACCGTCAATCTGTCTGACGATGCTTTGTGTCTCCGCTTTTTATATCTGCTTTTTGGATTAAAACAACTCGTTTGGGATTTCACACTTGTATTTGATTCTGGGCTTACCATTGGCTGATAAATAAAATCCGCGTAGGCTCGCGAAATGGAAATTTGATATTTGATTAATTTTTATTTTTCAACCGGAACATATGCGCGGATCCGGATGCGCAACGACAACTTTTGGTCATTTGTCTTTTTGTTATGAGAGAGCAAACATCCGGTCCGTCGCTTTTGCTCAGTCGGTATCACCACACTATTTACGGGGTGTATGATGAAATTTGTTTGGCTTTAAAAAATACTGCGTTTATCCGTGTGATTGCATCAGATTTTAATCATGCCCAGACACTATTGTCTTGACTGTCAATTCGTTGTCCTACGGCTATTATCTGCGATGGACGTTACACCGAGGAAGCGTACGAACATTGTAACACAGCACGAACACACTGGCGAGCCTTACAAAGAGATCGTGGATATTGTTGGTGTTAGCTTTTCAACTGTCAGTTGTGTCATCACGGCGAAGAAACAAACTAGATCTATCAATTCAAAAGGTAAAGGAAAATACGGTTGGAAGAGAAAAATGACGCCAAGAGACGACGTATACGGGATCCGGGAAAATGTGAAAGATCCTAGGAAGACATTATTCGTTTTGGAATTAGAGATAAGTATGTATATAGCAATATAAAAAGAAAAAACTCTTAAAGAACAATGCATTCTTGTCATTCCTTTCTATTCTGTCCCTTCTGTGTCTTCAGGTGTTATTATGTAACGGATAACTTAATGCCAATAATAGGGGAAATTGGGAATATTCTTTCTTGCATAGCTTCCCGATAAAAGTAATTAATTTCTTTTTCATTTAAACTTTTCTGTCTCTATTTATGGTATCTTTGATTTTTTTTTTAAAGATATCTTTATAATTCTATTTTTTCAAAAGATAACTTAAAAATCTCTTATTTATTTTCTCAATTCAAAATTTTCTTTCACTAGAGTCTTCCTGTTTCCATCTTCTGGTTTTAAGTCACCTATCAAAATGCCACAATTTGTTTTCCATCAGTCTATAACATTTTTGATGCCGTCAGAAAACCCTTCAATTTTAATCTTTTCTCTGTTCTAATTATTATCCAGACTTCTTCTTCTTCTTCTATGTGCCCCGTCCCTTCACGTCTCCCTATCCCTTGTGGCTCTTAGTATGTTTGCTCCTGTTGCTCCTGGCAACCCCCGTTCCGTCATCCACCTGATCAGACCCTGCAAATATGTTATCCGCTGCCTTCCTCTGTCTCTCCTTCCTTCTATCTGACCAGTCAGTATCAGGTTCTCCAGGCTCTCCTTCCTCATTGCATGTCCCAGGAACTTCAGTTGTCTCTTCCTGATGCTCAGCATCAATTTCCTTTTTGTTGCCATTCTTTCTAACACTTCGTCGTTGCTTGTATGCTCAGTCCACGATATCCGTAGCATCCTTCTGTAGAACCACATTTCGGCCGCTTCCAGTTTTGTCCTCATTTTCGATGATATTGTCCAGCATTCACAGCCGTATTGAAGAACTGACATCACGTAGCAGTCTAGCACTCTTTTCTTCGTTTCTATTGAGATCTTTCTGTGTGTTAGTATTTTGCTCATCTTCTGGAACGCGTCCTTTGTCATGCCAATTCGCCTTCGGATCTCCGTGTCGCACTTTCCATCTCCTGTTAGAACACTTCCTAGGTACTTAAATTTTTGTACTTGTTTGATTCTGTTATCGCCCACCTGTATTTGGCATTTTGGGTTGTATCTTTTACTGATGACCATGCACTCAGTTTTCTTAAAGTTTATTTGTAGTCCCTTCTTGTCACTCTCCACTGCTACTTTCTGTATGAGATCTTGCAGTTTCCTTTCCGTGTCCGCAATCAGTACTGTATCGTCCGCGTATCTTATGTTGTTCAGGTTGTGGCCTCCAATAACAAATCCTGGTGTGTCATCTAGGGTCCTCAAAATATTCTCGCTGTATAGGTTGAACAAATCCGGTGAAAAGACACATCCTTGTCTTACGCCTTTTTCTATCTTTGTGTATCTACTGAGGTCGTTACCTGTCTGTATGCAGGCCGTTTGCTGCCAGTAGAGATTCTTGATTATTCTTATATCTTTGCCGAAAATGTCGAGGTTGCCTAGCATTTCCATTCCAGACTACATTGATATAATTTCGACACTTTCTAAATTACCTACAACGTCGCTATTGACTAAAAATTCTAGGACGATTTAGTAATTTAGTTTTATCCACTACATTTGGCAACGTCAACATTTCAGTCTTTTTAGTGCAAACATTAACCGTGTATCTATGTGAGCTGCAGATCGAGGCAAGTTTCTATCTCTTCCCTTTTCTGATAGCGTCTTCGAATCGTTCGAATTTTTTTCTACTGTTTGCGAATCATTTTTTATACTTTAATTAGTTTGCGTCATTCGGCATCTTCAATTTTCTCTCTCCATATATTTACGAACATATTTCGCTTTTGTCGTCAATTCCACTTCTGGATTTGATTATCTCCCCTTCTTTTTTATTGTTATTTGCGTTTGTTTTCCCCTCTTTTTTAATCTCTGCTGCTTCCTTAATTATGAGTTAGCAATTTTCTATTCATGTTTTCTCTGTTCATACCCGTTATTCCACAAAACACCAAATCGCTTCTTGACGACATCTAGCTGAAATACAGCGGTGTTCTCTAACTTGAAGGATATATTTTAGTTTACGAGAAATAAAATGTTTTTCGTCAAGTTAAAATCACTCTGCCAGCTAGAATTATATAACCAATTTATATATATATATATATATATATATATATATATATATATATAAAGTGGCTATATAATTCTAACCGGCAGAGTGATTTTATATATATATATAAAGCGGCTATATAATTCTAGCTGGCAGATTGATTTTAATTTTACGTAAGACATTATATATATATATATATATATATATATATATATATATATATTAATACAGGTTTCATTGAATAATATAGACAAGTTCTGTCTATTTTGTGTAAGATCCGTTCATATGATCTGATTAGCTTGATAGTGTTGTCATGGAAAGACGACAAGAAATCGCAATAATTGTTGATTTTTTTATCAGGTCTGAGCTTTCGGCTTACACAAGCCATTATCAAAGGATGAACATTTAATGTTCAGTGAACATAGAACATTTAAATTATTATTAATAGAGTGCAGTTATACAGATAAAATTAGACAGGTCCATTTTTGTGTCGCACATGGCTGTAGGCCGAGAAGGAATGGTGGTAGTGGGTTTTTGGTCAATTGAGTGTATAGTGGCATGAGGGATTGGTCTGGGAATTGCTGCTACTATGGTGTAGGAGGTAAGTATAATAACAATGGCCTCTCCCGTCGATTATAGGCATTGAAGTATGTTAGTAGAGGTGTCGAAATTTATTTTATTTAGGCTAGGTTTAAACTGTTTGATGTAGATAGCTTCTAGAATTTTAAGTTTTCGTTTATTATTTTCTTGTCTAAGTATATGCGTATTTTCAACAAGTGTTTTCCTAAGAAGTGTGTGTTGATAGCCGTGGTGTTTTAAATGTCGGAATATGTTAGAATTTTCATTTAAGTGCAATGTAAGTCTCCGCGAAAGCGAGTTAGTAGTATGTCCAATGTAGGTATTATTTAGTTTGTTAGAGATACATTCTCGAAAGGGGCATTTAAATTTATACACTGCATTGTTTTTTTGCAAATCGCTAACGGTGGGAGAGGAGTCGTTTCAGACGATTGAGTTGGATGTTGTGGATTTAGCGTAGGATATGATAAATTTAATTCTTTTGTTGGGGTCTGTCGGAGAGATATTAGTGCTTATGTTTGTTTTTTTAGGATATTTTCATCTAGTTGGTAGCTGGTGTGCATTTGGCTACGATGTAAGAGAGTGATATGTTTGGGGTTGGTTGGATGTCGTATTTGTTCATCAACTATGGAGTTATGAAAATTATTGTTGATGAGTGTCTGTTTTATGTTTTTTAGTTCACTGTGGAAGATGAGTTTTGTAGACGAGTTGGTTTTTGCTCGATGTAGTAGATTTTTTATGATTGCTAATTTGTAATAGTGGGGGCATTCGCTAATATAATTAAGTGTGAAGGAATTTTTGTTAGTGGTTTTTTTATATGGTGAGATAGTGAACAAATACATTTCCTTACAAACCTGAACACGAAAAAAACAACACATGGTAATAGCCTAACCAACCCCAAACATATCAAAAAACAGCTTCATTCTTCAGGTGATCTAGATCACCTGAAGAATGAAGTAGCCTAGACGCACACACACACACACACACACACACACACACACACACACACACACACACACACATATATATATATATATATATATATATATATCACCTAAATAAAAGTGTAAAACTTACACTAATCATGAAGTGTTGATTTGGATGTCCACAATGCTTCTGCTTCTCTCTCTCTCTCTCTCTCTCTCTCTCTCTCTCTCTCTCGATACATATATATTTGTGTATTTAGGCGCCAAATTTTCTTTTAAACATGTCAGATTAAATAAATTGCAAACATTATGTTTGCTTATTGTTAATAAAATCCGTTCATACTCACGGATAATCTTTCGCGTATTACAATCAAAAGATGTAAGAATCGAGCTGTAACGTTGACAGATGTTATTTTTATTCATTTCTCAAGGTACCCAAGTACTTTCAACCTCTTTCCGAGATTATCTTCATGGGTGTGAGTTATGGTAACAAATGTTACCGGAAAATTGTGTTGCTAAAAATTACTGTACATTTTTTCTGCTTCAAATGTATAAGAGAGTGATATGTTTGGGGTTGGTTGGGCTATTACCATGTGTTGTTTTTTTCGTGTTCAGGTTTGTAAGGAAATGTATTTGTTCACTATCTCACCATATAAAAAAACCACTAACAAAAATTCCTTCACACTTAATTATATTAGCGAATGCCCCCACTATTACAAATTAGCAATCATAAAAAATCTACTACATCGAGCAAAAACCAACTCGTCTACAAAACTCATCTTCCACAGTGAACTAAAAAACATAAAACAGACACTCATCAACAATAATTTTCATAACTCCATAGTTGATGAACAAATACGACATCCAACCAACCCCAAACATATCACTCTCTTACATCGTAGCCAAATGCACACCAGCTACCAACTAGATGAAAATATCCTAAAAAAACAAACATAAGCACTAATATCTCTCCGACAGACCCCAACAAAAGAATTAAATTTATCATATCCTACGCTAAATCCACAACATCCAACTCAATCGTCTGAAACGACTCCTCTCCCACCGTTAGCGATTTGCAAAAAAACAATGCAGTGTATAAATTTAAATGCCCCTTTCGAGAATGTATCTCTAACAAACTAAATAATACCTACATTGGACATACTACTAACTCGCTTTCGCGGAGACTTACATTGCACTTAAATGAAAATTCTAACATATTCCGACATTTAAAACACCACGGCTATCAACACACACTTCTTAGGAAAACACTTGTTGAAAATACGCATATACTTAGACAAGAAAATAATAAACGAAAACTTAAAATTCTAGAAGCTATCTACATCAAACAGTTTAAACCTAGCCTAAATAAAATAAATTTCGACACCTCTACTAACATACTTCAATGCCTATAATTGACGGGAGAGGTCATACTTACCCCCTACACCATAGTAGCAGCAGTTCCCAGACCAATCCCTCATGCCACTATACACTCAATTGAACAAAAAACCCACTACCACCATTCCTTCTCGGCCTAAATGTTTGTGTAGTGATACTATGAATTTATAAACCATTGTAACAACTAGTACAATATAACACTCAACATTTGTATCGAGCACTCTTTATAAAAGTAAATGCATGAACAACAGGTTAAAAAACCTACGAGCTCTACAACTTAGTTGCAATACTATATATATATATATATATATATATATATAAACTTATCACTACTCGTTTCGAAAAACCCTCCGAGTACATACGTGGAAGGAAAAAATGGTAATAAAAAAAGAAAGAGCTAAGCACTTGAACATCAGTCAAAGTACTTTAAAAAAAAACAAAAAAACCCGAGACTAGTAACCTAAAACAAATAACAATACACAAGTAGAGCAAACAAAGAAAGTAACTAACCTAATGAGCCAACGAACCTAGCAAGGATCTTCAGGGCAGGTTGTCTAAAGAGGCTAAAAGAAGGCGACAAGGTATAAGGAACTCAGAAACTCACATGAACGAAAAAGTAAACGCCAAACACTATATATATATATATATATATATATATATATATATATATATATATGTCGGCCAGCAGGCGCTTATAGGAAACGGAAGAAGTAGTGATGCAGAAATGTTTGTTGAGTTTATGTAGAAGACACGTGTCTCCTGGTATACTTTTCCCGAAAAAATATTGCGGATCCGAATGTGAGTCCGAGCAATAAATGAATAACACAAATAGTATATAAAACTATCATCGCCTATTTATAGGCTTAAGGAGAATCCCTTAGCGACGTTCTTTATTTTGTATTTTTTAGTTAGTCAAGTAGGGTAACCCACAGTAGGAAACAATTAACAGAAAAACAATAATGTTCTGAAACATGAAATTTTTGGTGTAGTGATATAATGCTTTTATAAACCATTGTAATAACAAAATTACCATATTAAGCTCTAATCTGCATTGAGCACTTTTTAGTAAAAAGATTAGAGAAGACAAAGCCGGAAACAACATCCTAAACAGGGAACAAGGGATGAGCCTCTTCACCTGTTCAATAGACGTGGGTGGAGTGTGAACCGGGCGATAGATAGATCTATCTACCCCAATTGAAAAAAAAAAAGAAACTAAAGTGAGAAGATTGGAAAAGAGAAAGCCGGAAACCACGTCCTAAACAGGGAACAAGGAATGAGCCTCTTAACCTGTTCACTAGACGTGGGTGGAGTATGAACCGGGCGATAGATAGATCTATCTACTCCAATTGAAAGAAAAAAAAACAAAAAACAAAAAAAAAACATGGTTGTAAAAGTCCATTCAAGAGATTATATATATATATATTATGGCATTAAGACAAAAATTTTATTAAGATCGGCCATGTCAATTATTAAAACAAAAACACCAGTCAACTGGTTTTGTCCCCACTCATGAGAAATATTGATAAACAGGTTGATTAGACGTAGAAAGGGGAAAAAAATCACTCATAAAACATTGTCAATGCTCACATGTTTAGTCCATGGGATTCTCAGCATCCTTCTGTAGAATCATATTTCTGTTGCTTTTTCTTCATCTGGGATGAGATTGTCCAGGACCGATATGACATATCATTTAATTATTTTCTTTGTTTCTAACAAAATTTTCCTGCTTCTTAATTCTTTTGGAAGGCATCTTTCGCTATCCGAAATGCTTTTTCGGAGCATTTTGTAGCGATGGAAATAGGTGGTAATCTGAACGTGCAATGCCAGGTTGAGGGTGGAGTGGATTTTGGGAGAGATACCAAGAGGAAAAATGTTAAGAACGACAAGGGATGAGGCAAGTGGAAATTCATAATCGCCCACGCCATGAGAAGACACGAAACATAAAGAAGAAGAAATTTAAAACCAGTGTCTGATTTTTTAAAAAACATTTCATCCCAAGCAAGGCGGTACCGCCACTGATGTGCAGGGGGCTACATAAAAGAGTTAAAGTTTTAGGCAGTAGGAGAGTGAAGAGAAATACGAACCGGCTACACTGAATGACAGAGAAAGAATAAGAATCTGAACACAATAGTGAAGACAGTTCCGAAGGTAGAGAGAAAGGAAAAGAACAAGGTACACGAGGTGATGTAGAAAGGACTGGAGTCAAGTGGATAAGAGATGGGAATTGACATTGCATTTAAATTCCTCGAGGTTGTAGCCGTCAGGAAAGCAAGTATATGGAAGGGAGTTCCACAGGCGAGATATGCGAGAAAAGAAGTTGCTGGAGTATAACTGTCGCCTGAATTTGGTTGATTTAACTGTAAAAGGGTGGGACCTTGTTGCCAGTCTGTTTGCACGAGTAAATTCTTGTGGAGGGGGCATCGGTGACCTAAGTTCGTCAGAGCAGAAGCCATGAAAATATTTGTAAAAAAAAAAGACAGAGGAAAGCCACATCCTGCCGGTGAGAAAGTGGCTGGAGTCGACCTGCCAGGTCGGGATGAATCACATTATAGATTCTACTTTGGAGCCTATTGAGAACATTGAGACAAACAACAGGGGCGCCTGAACAGATATGACAACAGTTTTCCATGCACCGTCGGATAGTTGGGTTTTGACTAAGTAACTCGTATTAAACAAGGTCTTTTAAATTCCATTTAATATACATCACCTTCTTCAGGTGCCATTCGACTCATTTTGTTTTCCCCATGAAGTTTGGTGACACACATTGCTG
This sequence comes from Ascarosepion bandense, assembly GCA_037127315.1. Classification (NCBI taxonomy): domain Eukaryota; kingdom Metazoa; phylum Mollusca; class Cephalopoda; order Sepiida; family Sepiidae; genus Ascarosepion; species Ascarosepion bandense. The sequence continues at coordinate 969,615 of JBBBDQ010001050.1, read as the reverse complement.
CAACCAATGTCTATTCTGCTTTGCATTCTATAAACAAATATCATTTGGTTTCTTTTCATCTGTTCTTAATGCCTAGTTTAGTTCAATTGCCGAAAAAACTCGCTAACCTTTTTGTAACGTGACTCTGAAACCGTAGAATAATAATAAAAAAAAAAAAACTAAAACCAGTCGATTAATATTTTCCTTCCTTTGCACTTTTCATTGCCTGTGATCGTTCTTTTGTTCTTCTTCTATGTGCCCTATCCCTTCAGGACGTAAGCGATCATGGCTTTCCACCTCTTCCTATCCCTGGTGGCTCTTAGCACGCCTTCTCCTGTTACACCATGCAGCCCTGATTCCGTATTCCACCTGATTAGGTCCTTCAAATATGTTATCCATTGCTTTCTCCTGTCTCTTTTCCCCTGTATCTGGTCTGTTAGTATCAGGTTCTCCAAGCCCTCTTTCCTCATTGCATGTCCCAGGAACTTCAACTGTCTCTTCCTAATACTCAGTATCAATTTCTTTTTTGTTTCTATTATTTCTAGGACCTCATCATTGCTCACATGCTCGATCCACGATATTCGCAGCATCCTTCTGTACAACTACATTTCAGTTGCTTCAAGTTTTTCCTCCATCTTTGATGATATTGTCCAGCATTCACTGCCATATTGAAGAACTGACAATACGTAGCAATCCAGTACTCTTTTCTTTGTTTTTAGCAAAAATGTCCTGTTTCCTAATACTTTACTCAACTTCTGGAATGCTTCCTTCGCCATGCCAATTCGCCTTCGGATCTCAGTGTTGAACTTTTCGTCTTCTGTTATAACACTTCCCAGGTATTTAAATTTTTGTACCTGTTTGATTCTAATATCCCCGACCTGTATTTGGCATATTGGGTTGCCCTTTTTACTGATGACCATGCATTCGGTTTTCTTGCAGTTTATTTGTAGTTCTTTTGTTACGTAGATGAAAACGAGAATTCATCCATTAAAAGTTTTCCGTTAAATCGCGTGACACTGAAATATTTAAAGCGGTTTACATATCCAGGTATCTTCAAATCAATAACAATACTCATATGAACCATATAGAGTAGTTCTGCGATGTCCCGTGTCGTGTGGCCAGTGTTATTTTTAATCTGATTTTTCATTTAGATGACAGTAACGAGTACATGGCTGTTGAAACCGTCTCTGTCGTGTAGAGCAAAATTTCCACTTTTGATCCTAGTGAATCACTCACCAATACTGCCGTCAGCTATGACCCCATCTGTATAAACGACAGCTGTGCACAATGCACACATTCTTCAGAGGGAACGGCCGCCAAAAGAATGCGTGCCAAGCGCATAAGAAACTGACAGTCGTGGTCGGTCATTACTACACCAAATAAACTGCGTCTAGAGATTATATGCAAAAGAGGTATTGTCATATATTTTATATAAAATTCAAAGATATGTGTTATCCAATGAAATAATTTGTACTATTATGTATAGCGAGTAATCATGAAAGCAATTAAGCCCCAATTTTCAATTTCAGATTGATATTTAGTATTTTTTCCGTAATTATAGCAATTTGCAGTGTCAAGAGATTATTTGCAAGAACTGGAATTTACTATTATGGCCCGTAAAAAACAACTAACAATGAATGAAAAGAACTATATAATCAAAGAAATTAGCAAAGGAAATTCTTCGCTTTAAATTTCTAAGAATTTGAAAAGGGATCATCGAACAATCAAGAAAATATGTCAAATGGGAATTCAACCAAGGAAAAAAAAGTCTCAGGCTGAATTCAGGAATTTAACAAAGCGAGATTTATCACATATCCGAAGCCCAATACTTAAGCAGAGCAGAATAAGTAAATTAAACTTAGTGAGCCAACAAACCTACCAAGGTTTCACCTAAACGGATCTCCAGGGAACGCTGGCCCAGCGTTCCCTGAAGATCCGTTTAGGTTCATTTTCAATTCCTTTTTGGCCTCGTAATCCCTTTTCGGCTAAGCTCTTTCGTATATGCAGATATTATGACATAATTTGTAGGGATTGCGTAAATTTGGAAAACTCTCCGAAGCTAAACTTGCCTTTTGGTGATTGAGTTTTTTGTTGAGAAACTTCCAGTTATCTCTTATGCTGGACAAGTTACCCCATGTTGAGTTATAGTCCCATTTGTCAGCGTGAAGAAAAAACTGGAAAAGGCCTCGTGTAACTTCACAGGGTAATGGAAAGGGAAATTACGCCACAGTAAACAAAAAAAGAACAAATAATTTTCCCTGGGATTTACTTATTTTTTATCACATGTTCATCATTTGCTCTTTTTCCTGGTTGCTGAAAATGTTTTACTGATATGCATTCTTTAAACAAATATTATTTGGTCTTTTCATCTGTTCTTAATGCCTAGTTTAGTTCAATTGCCGAAAAAACTCGGTAATCTTTTTGTTACGTGACTCTGACACCGTAGGATAAAACGAAAAACATAAAAAAACAAAACAAAAAAAAAAAAGCGAAAACCAGTCGATTAATATTTTCCTTCCTTTACTTACCGACATCCTTTGCACTAAAATGAAATATTAATACGTATTTCCGGTTCCGGTTCCGTTAGCGTTTCACATAAAACCCAGAAAAAAGTTGAGTGAGGATTTGAAAAGATAAACATAGCGGAGGTGAAGTCACAGAGGGTGTGAGAATTAAAAAATAGAGAAAACCAAAGAAACATAGAGAGTGGGAAGCGTTAGAAGAAAGAAGGTGGAACAATAAAGAAAGAAAAAAAGAAAGCAGTAAGTAGAGTTGAAATTGAAGTCGCAAATATAAAATTACCTACTGAACGTCGCCATCTTCGTTTTAAATAAACACGATAAGCAGATATAAAATTATGTTGCAGTAACACAATTCAACTAGTTCAGCTGTATTAATCGCCTGAGAATAGTAGCTTCGGAAGTACCAAAATTTGGGATTCAAAATTTGGGATTCAAAACTTGGGATTCAAAATTTGGGATTCAAAACTTGGGATTCAAAATTTGGGATTCAAAATTTGGGATTCAAAACTTGGGATTCAAAATTTGGGATTCAAAACTTGGGATTCAAAATTTGGGATTCAAAACTTGGGATTCAAAATTTGGGATTCAAAACTTGGGATTCAAAATTTGGGATTCAAAACTTGGGATTCAAAACTTGGGATTCAAAACTTGGGATTCAAAATTTGGGATTCAAAACTTGGGATTCAAAATTTGGGATTCAAAACTTGGGATTCAAAATTTGGGATTCAAAATTTGGGGTTCAAAACTTGGGATTCAAAATTTGGGATTCAAAACTTGGGATTCAAAATTTGGGATTCAAAACTTGGGATTCAAAATTTGGGATTCAAAATTTGGGGTTCAAAACTTGGGATTCAAAATTTGGGATTCAAAACTTGGGATTCAAAATTTGGGATTCAAATTTTTATAAAACAAAATATTACTTTCCACTCGAGCATTTTATTCGTTTTGTTTCTATTTCAATTTACAAATCTGGAACCAATATTCAAATGGGTACCGTCTGTGAAAATAAAAAGTACCATACTAGTGTAGATAATTCTGAAAGAGATGTATGAATCTATTGTTGATTACGAAGGAGTGACAGATATTGATGGCAACGTTATGCTTCCATTCGTCTTTCCATAGAGCCTCAGACGCAACACGGAAGCCTACATCAAGTGTCTTCAGAAGGGAGTGCTGCTGTCAGGCAATAGGATTCTGTATCATGCAAAACGAGCAGGAAAACCCAATCATGGTTGTCAGACAATTTCTGTGACCACATCACCCCTTACATTTGGCCACCTAATTCCCCAGACTGCAATTTTTGATTATTATTCATGGGGCGCAGTTCACACACACACACACACACACACACACACACACACACACACAGAGAGAGAGAGAGAGAGAGAGAGAGAGAGAGAGAGAAAACGCCTCGTAACATCAAGAGGAACTGAAGGGAGTGTTATATTTTTTTTTATCATTTCACCCCAAGCAAGGCATTCCACTGCCACTAATGCGCAGGGGGTTGCATAGAGGAAAGTGATGAGAAAGAGTGGTCAGTTATAGGAAATATCGGAAGAAGGGTGATAGACGGATGAGGATACCGAGGATGGGGGTTGGGTAGATAGGAAAAGTGTTTGAGAGAATGGATACGATGTAGCATGATAAGAAGTGTCTATTGACCTTACATTTAAATTCCTGGAGATTGTAGCTGTTGGGGAAGCAAGTATATGGAAGAGAATTCCACAGACAGGAAGTGCGAGAAAAGAATCTGTTAAAGTAGAAATTGCAATTACGTCTTATCTGTTTCACTGTAAAAGAGTGGGACCTCGTTGCTAATATAGTATCTCGTGCAAATTCATACCTAGGGGCCACCAGTGATCTAAGTTCATCGGAGCAGAAGCCGTGAAAGTATTTACAGAAGAGGCACAGGGAAGCCACATCACGCCGGTGAGAGAGTGACTGTTGCCGGGCTGCCAAGTCGGTATCGATCGCATTACAGATTCTCCGTTGTATTTTGTCAAGAACCTCGAGGAGAATAGCAGGGGCAGCCGACTAGATGTGGCAGCAGTATTCAATACACGGGCGGATGGTAGATTTATATATGTGAAGGATGGATTCAGACGGGAAAAAACTTCCGGGCCCTGCGCAGAGAACCAACTTTCATAGCAGCGGATGGCAGCATTCACTAACTTAAACAAGAAGATCGTCCCTAAGAGATGCAGGAGATACTGAAGCAATCTTGAGGCAATGGTTGAAGTCGATGGTGATTTTATTGAAGAAATTTGTTGTTTAGTATTTCAAGATATTTATGTGCCAGTCAGTCAGTTAAGTGACATACGTGATACACGCTTGGGTAGTGATGTCTCGAAAGAGACATGACTGACTTGGCAGAAGATTATCTCGCAGTAGGTTACTATTAGTTTCTGTGGTAGACTGGTTGCCAGCTATTGCTATAGAACCCAATCTGTCCTGTTATTTAACCCATACCTGGAGGGAAGAGACGCATTAATACTTTTCACCCGGGATATTTGTGCATAAGTGAATCCAAGTAATTCAACTGGAATTCGAACTTGGATCGCCGATTTCTCGTTCCGAGTCGATATCCACAACGTTGGTAAATATATCTGTTAAAATGAGATATCCGTGTTAGTTTTCTTTTTTACGTAATTTAGACGACATTTTATCAATCGCACTCTATATATACACGTGCGCGCGCGCGCGCGTGTGTGTGTGTGTGTGTGGAAGATGACTGGAGATTGCGATAATAATTTATTTAGTAGTATAAATGTTTTAATTCCGTTGTTTGATATTGCCTTCACTTCCAAAATGAAAGCTTTACATTTGTCTTCATAAATTCAGTCAGTGAAAGAAACGCGTCGGCTAAATTTTCCTTTTGTATTTCTTCATACATACATATAAGTAATGCAAGTAAAAGGTTTATCACTTAGCTGACTGATGTTACCGTCAGACTCCCGACTCCAGAGTTTCGTTGATAGACCCTAGGGAATCGTTCCGTCTACTCGTCTGGAGGTATCATCAATGAACTGCTTATACTTATCGATTTTTCTTTTTTACATGAAATTGTCTTTTCATAGTGTATGTATCCATGCGCGGGTGCATTCGCGCACATGAGCCTGCCTGTGCATATATGCGTATCTGCAGAATATATATATATATATATATATATATATATATATATATATATATATATATGAAATGAATTGTTTGAACATTATTTTTTTATCGATACTTGTATTTAAGTAGATACTCTGTTTTTAATGAAACATTATTTATATATTTATTTCTACCGGGCTAATTATTTACGATAATTTTTTATTACGAAAATGTGTGCCATCCGCATACAAGCCCGTTTTGCTGTATCAGAGCTCATCAATATGGCTAGGGCCGGGATTGAAACTCGTCCGATTTGGTATCAGTCGGAGTCTCTATCCCTAAGCCATCGGCACATGGCATAAGAGAAGGGAAATTTTAACATCTTGTATATAAGCAGTGTATACAGACGCCAGTCACCGAGAGAACTCAATTCACCGAGAGAACTCAATTCATTTCTGAAGAGTCAGGCATTATATATATATATATATATATATATATATATATATATATATATATATATAATCATATCACCCCGAGCAAGGCGGTAACGCCACTGATGTGCAGGGGGCTACGTAAGAGTGAAAAGATTGGAAAAGAGAAAGCGGGAAACCACATCCTAAACAGGGAACAAGGGATGAGCCTCTACACCTGTTCAATAGACGTGGGTGGAGTGTGAACCGGGTGATAGTTTAGTCTATCTACTCCAATTGAAAAAAAAAAAAAAGAAAAGTGAAAAGATTGGAAAAGAGAAAGCGGGAAGCCACATCCTAAACAGGGAACAAGGGATGAGCCTCTACACCTGTTCAATAGACGTGGGTGGATTGTGAACTGGGCGATAGTTTAGATTATCTACTCCAATTGAATATATATATATATATATATATATATATATATATATATATATATATAATATTAGTGGTATGGGCTAATTGATATACATTCCACAGTTTGGTTATTTTGACTTTTTACAAAGTGCTCAATACAAATATGGAACATTTATAGTGATTTTGTTATTACTAGTCTCATAATAATAACACATGGAACTGCATCTCAAAAACTCTCAGGTTTCGGTGCCAACTGTGCCAATATCAAACTGTGTGACAGTGTTGCACTATATTGAATTAAGAGATTGAAGACAAATGGTTTAAATCTTTATTATAATCCAAAGACAATATGTTGATTGAAGTTTGATTTCATTGGTCAGATAGGTGTCACGTGTAATAAAGCAACAGATGATCATTTTTAAATGTAAGAAATCCTATGCCTTTTTATATTTGTATGTGTATGACACGTGTAATAAAAGCAATAAATGTTAATTTTAAATGTAACTGTATGTATGCGAAAATAATGTATGTCTGTATACCTGAAACGAAGAGCTCATGAATTGAAATGTTTAGAGGAAAACTATTAAATACACTTTTGTTTTTCCTAAAAAGGATTGATTAATACCACGTTTCCATCGTCTTGTATGACAACTGATTTATGTCCGGTTCTATATGACGATTCTCTATTTCAAAATGAAGAAGTTCTCCAATTTAGATTTGCTATGACATCAATTCCAACCATGTGGCGATTTCGTTAATGGCGTAAAAGCATTTGAAAACGTTAATCAAACAAATGCATTTACGCCAGAACATATGCCAGTGATCAAACTAGCCTTGCCGCCATTTTGCCACTTCTGTCAACCAACGATACAGGAAAAGAAACATTTATTCTCAAGTACAATTTGATCACACATTTCCCATGCCAGGCAGAGATGATATAGTGTTTCTGACGTCACTTCTGCATTGGAATGGCTTTCACTGTAACAAAGTCTCACATTAGCATTAAATCCTTTGGTTGCATAATGTTTAACAATGGAATCAGTTTACAGACTTTAAACGAAGATACAACGAAAAATTATTTGTCTATATTTCCTAGATGCGGTACTATTGTCCTAATCTTTGTTAATATTTGTATGACATTTTGACCGTTGTAGGCTCCGGCCTTCTTCAGGTGCTAGGAATTTCGAACCGAACTCTTTATTACGATCAGTGGGGTATATCATTCTCGTTCCTTGTTCGAAGCCTATTTGGTAGTCATGAGTTATCTCCCTATAACCCAACTCTTTAAGTTACTTACTGGTATTGAACTCGCAAGTCTTTGGGTCAAGTCACTGGAACTAACCAACGTCTATATCCACTGTACAATGTCCAAAACGTCTTACAAATGGCAACAAAGATGAGGACAATAGTCCGAATACTGTAAATAGTGTAAATACTACCTCATTTCAGAAATATAGACAAACAATAATTCTTTGTCATTTTGTTTGTTTGTTTTACACTGGGATAGTAATCAAATTCCACCCCATACCATTGCTTAAGTTCTGCAGAGACTTAAATAGGGCTTTCTGTAATGAACATAATTTATTCTGTTAAAAGAAATCATCTGAGTTAAAAATGTGGCAAATGTTTTCGTCATAAATTTGATAGCCCTTCCATTGGATCTTTGTGACTGCACCGATTTAGTTCGAACATGGCTAAGAAACCATAACACAGCTGATGACACTAGACTCAAAAAGAATTATACTTTTGTACAGAAATATAATGAGAACAGAATTTCCATCTGGAAATATGTTAATAAATAAATGTTTTCTATCATATTATCAAAATGGTTTCTTTTTGATACTTTATAAAGTGATTTGTTTCTATTCTCAGATTGAAAAGAAAACAAGCAGAATGTATTCCTAAAGATTACCTGCCGGTTCCTGAAAATTTAGGATGCCATTATTGCTTTTTCTCTGAAATTTAAAATTTGATTTGCTATTTACTTTTATAGTTTTCTCCATAGGTTCGCCGATCGTCCGGTTCAATCTCTTCCCTTATTTTCTGTTCAGGATGAGATTTCCGGTTTCTTTTACCTGTAGCTCCTTGCGTCTTAGTAGGTGTATTGCCTTTCTCGAGGTGAAATGATTCTACGTTTTGGGTTGTCTGGAACGTTCATGCCGATTTTTAGTCGTTCATTTTCCAACACATCAAATTTATCGACAAATATAATATGCTTACATTTCCGATTAGAGTACACGACAAAAAATTTCTTGAGAAAGAAAGTTGCAGGGGGCGAAAAAGTCCCTCAAACAATTAATAAAAAGAGAAATGCACTACAAATAAAGTAAAATAAACTTTTGTTTATTTTCGTAAAAAAAAATAAAAGAATTATTTTTTGTACAAATATGTGGTTGTCCGTAAAGCTGTAAAAAGGAAGAAAGAAAGGAACTGGGAATGTGAGAGTGAAAGGAAGGACGATGTGTTGCGAGCGAGATGAGAGAAAGAGAGGGTGAAAGAATGTTCACTGATACGTGATACTGCCTGTTGTGTGAACTGCTGAATTCTCTCTCTCTGTGTGCTCTAAGCTGTCCGTGTGCCCCTCTGTGGTTTGAGCTGGCTGCTCTTCCCTCTGACGTTGAAAGTTTCTGCTTCCCTTTTATCTTGACGGTGAAGATCCGTTGAGATCAAAAAGTGTGTTTCTTATGTCGAGCCCTGATTGGTCATATTTTTGACTACGTGGTGTGATTTCCACTACGTCCGAGCTTTTGGGTGCACCGTCCTTGTTTTTGACCCCAAAGGGTATGGTAAGGGGTGAATTCCCGCGTAATTGTATTTTTTGAGATACACGTGGTGTGAATAAATTTTATTGTTTGTGTGTGTGTTGAGTTTGGAAAATAAAATAAGAAACAGCACAAAGTAGAAAATTACTTAATTCGTGTCAATTATAAAGTGAATTTTAGACACTTGGTGCTTTTTTATTAGCGTAAAGGCAAAAATGCATTGCAAACAAAAAAAAAAAAAAAGAAAGAAAGAAAGAAAGAAAAACAAAATGAGCTGTGTACGGTGAAAGTGCTTTAGCTGACAAAACTGTACGGAAGTGGTTCGCTAAGTTTCGAGTTTGTGATTGTAGCGTTATTGATAAAGAATGTTCAAGCAAACCAAAATATTGAGAATAACCTGCATTACACAATGCGAGAACTGACAGAAACCCTAAATTAATCAAAACCAAAATCCATATGCACTGAGTGATGCTTGAGTACTCAAATCCTTACAATCTTTGGGTACCACATAATCTAAGTGAAAAAAATCTTTTGGGTCGCATTTCTATCTGTCATTTGCTCTATAAACGCAATGAAAATGCACTTTGATTTAAGCAAATTGTGACGGGTGATGAGAAATGGATCGTTTACAACAATCTTCAACAATAAAGATCCTAGGGTAAGCGACAAGGGCCAACTTTAGCCACTCAAAAAGTAGATCTTCATCCTGAGAAATTCATACTGATGGGAATGGAAACGAATCCGGTTCTATGAGTGTCTGGCAAGTAATCGGTCAATTGATTCTGAAAAGTACTGCTCGTAACTGAAAGAATTAAAGGCAGCAATTCAAGAAAAAACGCTTACAATTGGCGAGCAGGAAAGGTATTGTTTTCTATTAGGATAATGCCAGACCTCGTGTTTCATTAGCCACCTGGTAAAAATGATTACAGTTTGACTGGGATGTATTATCTCACGTGTAATATTCACAAGCTATCTCAACTTCGAATTTTCATTTATTCATGTCCTTGCAAAATAATCTCAGTGCTAAAAATTTAATTATTTTTTTTTAAAACAGATTCTAATCCTCAAGTAAAAAGTCATTTTTAAAGATGTTTTAATAAAGAAAATTTCTTTGAGATGAAAGACGACTAAAAAAGGGTCATTACAGAAACGAAATCTCCATTCTTTGTAAATTAGTTTTTGAAATACAGCAACGTATTTTGCTTATTAGAAATATTAAAATTAATCTATGATCTTGAAATTAAAACTAAAATAGATACTTAAAAAAACGATTTTTCATTTTTAAAAAATAATTTTAAACTAAGTACCGTCACTCATCTTCGATACCTAAGTTTTAAATTGAATTTTTAAAAATAAAAATGTTTTCTTACTGTTTCAATTTTAGCTGAATTGAAAGTTAAATAACTGAATTTTTTATTTCCAATAAGCAAAATACTGTGGTGGATTTCAAATAAAAATTGTATTGATTGGAATCTAAAACTTTGAGATCTAAAATTTTTTTTAAAAATGTTCCGGCCATTTTTGAGCGATCGACGCATTTGCATACAAAGGTTAATACTCAGTTTTACAAATCTTGTAAAAATAAAATAAACATCTGTGACACTTTATTTTTTATAAAATTAGCTAAATTAAAGTTAAAATAATCGAATTTGAAACAAATATTATTTGTTTATGACATGAAATGTAGAATACAAATATTTCTTAATCACGGAAGTCTGAACTTGCTGACCTTTCAAGTAGGTGTTGACAGCTTGTCGTTAATCATTTAACGACTCTGGATAAGTATGATATAAAAATTTATGAAACTTAAATGAACGTTTCGTAAGGGTAACAACACATGACCTTTTAAGAATATGGCATTTATAGCTTATGAAAAAGAATTGACAGACATCTGCACACGCAAAAATATTTTAATTATTTTAAAAAACTTGGTGCGTAAAGATTTGTATTAACCTTTTCAATCCCTTTTTTGGAAATAGAGTCTTCACTTAATAACTTAATAACCTAATTGACTAGAATAAATTTTAAACGATGTTTGAAACTTTATAAATTATTATAATTAGAAAAGAAAATTGAAATCAGTTAACGGAAGCAGTTAACAAGAGCAGTTAACGACAGCTACTAGTCAGACAGTAAGCAGCGTAATAATAGCTTCGGACGTACTTATTTCTATAATACTTATTATTAACAGTTCCTATGAATATCTTGTTTCTTTTTATACTGATATACTCTTCTGAACCTACCTCATTGTTCCGTGTTTTACTTCCGGCACAAACCGGTCACTACGACTTTGTTTTCACCACAACTCCACAACAAATTGGCGACGAAGATCCACAATTTGGAGCCTTTTAACATCATGCGATGTTGGTTTTATTTCAGCGAATAAATGGAGGTACCGATTTTAAACCTTAGGTAGCGTTTTATTTTATTTTATTTTTTTGTGGTGGAATATAATCTTATATGTGAAAAGTGTCTGTAGATAACATTCCAGAAAATAAATACTGAAATGCAAAATAAATAAATAAAATAAAATAAAATAAAAATAGAAGATAAAAATAATAATAATAATAAAATATATATATATTTTATGAGAGGATCAAATATAAAATATAAAATCAAGAATCATTAAAACATAACATTTGATTTAGGGACCTCCACCCACCGGTCCATTTATATTTGTGGCGCCATGTCTGATGATGTATGACTCTCAGTCGAAGCCCAGTTGCATTACTGGCGGGAGATCATCAATATTTTCGATGGTAACAGTTTATATAGAGAAAGGAATTCTTTGAGAGACGCTATGTTTATAAAAGTGAATGTTTCTTTTGCTTCTTCTGTCTCCGACGTTGCAATATTTCAATTCCTTTCCTTTGTTTGTTCCTCTTCACAATCAAATTATTCGCTTCATTTAATCTCTTTTTGTTCTGTATGTTTTTAAAACGATTCTTATTTAAGAGACGATAAAAGCTTCTTTTTATATATATATATTATTCATTTTTTTCTCTTTTCTCTTCGCTGTTTTGCATATGACGAACGCTAGCGTAACGACGCTAATTCAATTAGTAATGATTCCCTGCCAAAAACTACTTGCCGACTAGCAAGGACATATTCACTTCAATAGCAATGACAACAAAAATATCACTTATTATAATATTTCCCTCTGTCATTATATTATTCTCCATATGACACGTTTTCTTTATTTTTCTTTTTTCTTTAATCTATTGTTCTATTTTCTTTCTTGTCCTTGTTTTTCTTTTTTTCTTATGGTTTTGACTTTATTCTTCATTTTCTTTCTTTCCTTCTCTCTTTTGTTCTTTCTTACTTCTTTTTTTTTTCTTTCTTTGATATTGTTTCAGCTTTGGACCGTTCTTCTATCATTACTACTCTACTTTGTTTTTGTTACCTCTACTAAATCGCTGAAAAACAGCAAAGTATGAAGAAAAAAGATATTAAACTTAATAAAAACGAAGTTTTTTTTTTTAAATCAAAATGCTTGTGTTATTATTAATAAGAAAAATCAAAGCATTTTTAAATTATTTCAATGTTTTTAATCCTTTATAACACGTTCGAAAGTTTGGTAAAAAATCTTGTTTTGATTTTTGTTAGCGGGGAGCCAAACCGTTACGAGAGTTTATAATAGATAATATAATTGTTGTAACCCTGTTTAAGGGGTCACAAATAAAAACAGGAACCTGGGATTAGTGTAAACAATTGTATAAACAAAATAACGGGTAAAGGTAGAATATGCCAGCATGTTCGTTTAGTTGACGAGCAAGCAGTGTTGGATATCAAAGTCTCTGTTCGGTAAATCCCTCTACGGGTGTCTGACTCATACCAGACTGTTGCTCCCCCGGTGACTACTAGTCACATGGTATTTATGCAGGAAGAGTTAGTCCATTACTATGTTAATGGGTAGGTCCGTCACAACAATAATATTATTAAATCATTAAATAATTAAAAACTAAATGATTGAAATTTTTATTTTCAATAAGAAAAATCCTTTATTTCAAACATAAATTATATTGATTGGAATCTTAAATTTTTAGATTAAATTTTTTTTTCAATTTTTCGGCCATTCTTGAGCGATCGACTCATTTGTAAACAATTTATCAATCAGTTTTTTTTTCGGTGAAATTTAGAAATTCTTGCAAAAATCAAATAATTGTCAGATTTTAATGAAACTTTCAGGACTTCAAATAATTGTTAGATTATAATGAAATTTTTGAAAATATTATTAAAAACAAAATCTTCGTAAAAATATTATTTTTCATCTGTTACCCCACTTCCTCCACGTAAGTTCATGAAATTTCAAAAAATTAAATAGAGTAAGTAAAAATGATTTTATTAGTTAAACGCAGTACTCAATGGGGAATGTAAATAAACTATTATTGTTTTCAACTATTTGGCTGTTTTTTTTTCTGAAAATCTACTCCTAATAGTAAAATAAAATATGCAATAAAACTATGACATTATTTCATTAGATAAGATTTTCATTGGTTTAGTAAATAATGTAAATTAAGGACATTATAGCCTGAAAAATATTTCTTTTTCGAATAATAATAAAATTTTAAAGGATTTGTTTTTCATTTATTTTTATTATAATAATTTATAAAATTTCAAAGTATTTTTAAAATACTTCAAAGATTTTTGGTGTTAGTTATTAAGTGAAGACCATATTTACTAATTGAAAATTGAAAAGTTTAATGCAAATCATGGAGCCACCGCATTTTTCAAATAGTTTTAATTCTTTTTTGTACATTTGAGGTATATTTTATGGTAATTTCTATGTGTACATTAAAAGGTCATATGTTTCACGGTTTTATCCTCTTATAGAAAAATAATTTGACAATTATGTTAATTCTAATCACCATAGACTCTTAGTTATCTCACATCTGTTCGTCATCATATGTCAAATCATGTGGGAAAGGTAAGAAAAATCAACACTTTGTGATTGAGATATAGTTTTACTCTACATTTTACGTTATAAATAAGTAATGCTTGTGTCAGTCAGATTAATTTAACATTAAATCTGCTAATTTTCCAAAAATAACGTATCGCAGATGTATATCTTATTTTAGCAAGATTGTTAAAACCGAGAATTAACTTTTATTTACAAATGAGTTGTTCGCGCAAAAATGTCCGAAAAAAATTTAAAATCTTTTAAAAATCTCAAAATATTACATTCCAATCAATATAATTTCTGTTTAAAATACACCAGGGTATTTTGCTTACTAGAAATAATAAATTTAATCATTTAGCGTTTCAACAGAAATTCAGTTTAAAGGTTAAGTATCAAAAATGAGTGGAGGTACCAACTTTCTTTCTTTCTTTCTTTCTATTTGCACCGTTTTACATCTCTTCTTCGCTTCTACTCTTTCTTTCTTTCTTTCTTTCTTTCTTTCTTTTTTTCTTCTCGTTTTATTTTTGAATTGTAACAAAAATTAATCCATATTTCGCCCTTAGATTTTACAACAAAATATTAAATAATATTTGTTAGCGTGTTTATTTATAATAATAATTTTTATTTATAAGATTCTAAAAATGGTGTTGTGTTGTTTTAAAATTGAGTGGGGATGTCAAAGGAAATTATATAGGGAAATATAAAAATAAGCATGTATTCATTTATCAGACGCATGCAGACACACAGGCACAGTGAAACATACCCAGACACACTCACACGCAAGCACACATATTTAATCACCCCACCCGCGACTTCGAACTCCCTGTATTATCAAAAAAATTGAGAGAAAAAGAGGAAGTATAGAAGAAAAAGATCAATATTAAGAGAAAATGGGAAGCGAGAGGATGGAGGAGAAGAAGGAGGAGCGAAAGGTGAGGGAAAATGAAAGAAAGATGAGAAAGAGAAAAACAAAGAATGAAAAACAGAAGAGGGTAAAAGGAGGAGAGTTAGAAAACTATAGATAGGAAAATTTCATGATGGCGTTGACGAATTTAGAGAAGTTGGAGTAACAATAGTAACGCGAGAAGAAAGTGGAAAAGAAAAGAAAAGAAGTTGGTGGAGGTTAAGAAAAATGTTGAAAAATGATGAGATAATGGGAGTAAAGAAAAGGAGCAAGAAGTGGGAGAGAAAGAGAGAAACATAAAGGGAATTAAGAGAAAAGAAAATGAAGTCAGTCAGTCAGTCAAGTTCCATACGTGATACACGATTATATCTCGAAAGAGACATGACTGACTGAGCAGAAGATTTTCCCACAGTAGTTTGCCTTTACTTTCTGCGGTAGACTGATTGCCAACCAAGGCTATAGAACCCAATCTGTTCTGTTATTTAACCCATAACTGGAGGGAAGGGACGAATTAATACCATTCCCACGAGTATTGTGCAATGCTTTTAACAAGAATTCGAACTCGGCCACCCGATTTCTCGTTCCGAGCCGATAACCCCTGCACCACAACACACACCCGGAAAAAAAAGAAAGAGGGAAAAAAGTAGAAAACAGCAAAGAAAAGAAGTAGGAGACATCAGTCGAAGAAGAAGAGTAGAAGAAGGAAGGGAGATATTCAAAGAAGAAGTTTGGGGGAGCACAAGGAGAAAGGGGATATAGGGAGGTTGGAGGAAAGAGGGAAAATTCAATGGAGGTCATGAAAAAAAAAAGAAAGAAAGAAAGAAGAAAAGAAGCTGGGAATAGTGTTGATTTTCTAAGCACCGCTTAGATGTGGTAAAAGGCCGAAAGTATTGAGGATCGAACTCATAACTCAGTTGGAACAGTTTCCAGCGAGATAAGCTTGGTGACCATTACACCACGTCGGGAATAGTGTGAGGAGAATCTGAGCTTTTAGGACCCCCCCCCCCAAAAAAAAAAACAAAACAAACACAAAAATAGGATAAACAAAACAAGTACAAGGATGATTGACGCAACACGCTCCCCCTAACACTCGTTCTATTACATTTTATATTATGCCACAATAAACTGTCAGCAAATATCTTCACTATAAATGAAGACCAATTTGCGCCATTATATGAGTTACTGTTTCCCAGTGATGTCAGAAAGCAGTGTTCAACCCTTGATAAAAGGTGGACAGTAGCCAGACTTCTTCTTTTAAGAATTTGGCGCAACACTATCTACAGTTAATTTCGTCTTGTAGTTGGTTTAGTCAATGCACAAAAAGAAATAGTAAAAGAAAGCTTCCATATTGACTCTCATCATTTTTCAGTGATTTTTTTTTCGTTTTTAAAAGGATAAATAATATCGATTTTTAAGAAACTATAATTTCCAGAAGAGTTATTCCAATAGTACGTAATTCGAACTCATTTTGACAGAAAGATTCTACCGCCTTCTTCAAGTGTACAATCTCTCAGAAAGAAATATAGCCGGATCTATGGCATGGGATAGTAACCAAAAAAACAAAACAAAAAAAAAAAAACCCCAAAAAACAAAAAAAAACAAAAACAAAAACAAAATCAAAAAACAAAAAACAAAAAAAACAAAACAAAAAAACAAAAAAACAAAAAACAAAAAACAAAAACAAAAACAAAAACAAAAAAAAAAACAATCCTGACTGTGCTCATTCGCATTCTCAGCAAGACGATCCACGCAATTGATATTCTCATCTCATTCTTAGAACTTGGTTCTTTCTATAAAAGAGTCTCCGATTCCTGGTATCCCTGGTAGTCTCCACCCGCAACCTCTCTCCCAGCAGAGAAAACAAAAACTTGGAGAAGTGAATTACTAAAAGGAATTAACTGATACTGAGATATCTAGTAAAGGAATGACACGTAGAACTAGAACAATCTCCTTTTGTAGATTAAATAAAGGGTTCAGGTCGAAATCCCCCCCCCCCCCAAAAAAAAAACCACCTAAAGAAGACTAGGGCGTGGGCGGCTGGAAGTTTGTGGGTATTGCAATAAAGATGTGGACAACAGCTTTCAAAATAATATTCTGTAAACGATTGTGAATTCTATAAAGGCTGGAAGGTGAAGATTGATCAGCTTCAACCCCATATCAGCAATACTCCATTTTAGGTCTAACTCTTGTAAAGACAGCATGAAAAAAAGTCAGATACTTCCTGGGGCGATAGAATGAGCCACCCATTTCCCATCTTAAAGTCATCTACCTATCCAGCAAGTGAGCTTTCCTCTTTACAAATTTAGGAGTACGGCTAGATTGGCAGTTAGGTCTCATGCTTTTACTGTTCATATTTCTATCTGTAACTGTTATATTCTATAGTAATGGTTTCTTCTCTGTGAAACTTCTAGTATCTTGGTTGTCAACTACGAACTTCAAGAATTTAAGGGCAGCGTCAATCGCCATTATTGTCTATTTGATTCCTATCTTCTTAACCATTTTCCCCCCTAATAAGTTTGTTTTCAGTTTATTGCACCCTCAGTAACTTCGTGTGTTTTTATCGCCTTACTTGGGAATAAAATGATTTAAAGAAAAACTTCACGAAGATTCACATCTCCGAAAGCGTTTTTAGAACTCTCCTGCTTTGGTTTGGCTCATTTTGTTTTACGACATTAAGTTGGTGACAAGATTTTTAGGATAGAATTCTATGAGTAGAATATATATTCTTTGTAAGAAATCACTTTGTAGATCAGGTTTTATCGACATATTTTTGTAAAATCTTTTACGATAAAAGTGTATTTTTAAACTTTTTTAGTGTTTTTACTCAGGTTGGAGATTAACTATTTTTCCATGAATAAGACTGTAACAGGTGCTACTACCCCAGGTCAGGTTCGATCTCGGAACAACAGCAGTTAGAAGGTGGTTCCACGTTCTTCAAGACCTTCCGACATGAGGCATTGTTGCTGGATGTAGTTTATCGTCCAACCCAGGACGAGAACTCTCCTGGAGGTGAATGTTTCCATTTCTGAACCTTCCCGTCTTTTCGCAAAGCATACATCCTGTCTTGAAATTAAAAAGCGAAACAAAAACAATATAAAAGAAACTAGAATAGTGGCAGAAGCATAAGTTAAAAGGATTTGCTGTCTTATTTGATTGAACAGAAGCAAACAGGTGTCCATTATTTATTTATGAAAAACCTGATTATAACAACGTTGACGTCATCAGTGTCACAGGCGTTGCCATGTTGGATTACTTTCATTTCCGATGTTGTTGCACAATTTTGCCAATGTCGTCAATAAAAAATTATCAATATTATTTTAGCATTCTTCTTCTTCTTCTTCTTCTTCTTCTTCTTTGTGCCTTGTCCTTTCAGGACGTATGCTATCATGGCCTCCCACGTCTCCTTATCTCCGGTGGCTCTTAGCAAGCTTTCTCCTGTAACATTTCGCAACCCCCGTTCTGTCATTCACCTGCTCAGGTCCTTCAAATATGTTATCCGCTGCTTTCTTCTGTCTTTTTTCCCTCTATCTTGCCTATCAGGTTCTCCAAACCCCTCTTCCTCATTGCATGTCCCACGAACTTTAGCTGTCTTTTCCCGATTCTCAATATTAATTTCCTTTTCGTTTCCATTCTTTCCAACATTTCATCATTGCTCACGTGCTCCGTCCATGATATCCGCAGCATCCTTCTGTAAAACCACATTTCAGTTGTTTCAAGTTTTTCCTTCATCTTTGATGATATTGTCCAGCATTCACTGCCATAGAACTGGTTGTACAAAAAATACTGCGCGAAATCAACTTTTACTTGAATTAATGTGTTTAAACTGTACTTACATGTGTTAAAATCGAAACTCATTTATACATTTCTACCATCGAGTTAAAACTTTATATCTGTGGGGCACAGAACACCCAGATTAAAAGGGAGAATTTAATGAGGGATATCCTGTCCATAAAATACAGCGCAAATTTCAAGAAAAGACAACGCAATAAGAAATGTTTGTATGAATTAGAATATAGTATATTTAGCAACATACATGTAGAATAAACAATTTGCATATTTTTATATTTTGTTTGATCGAAAAAAATGTCTTTATGATTTAAGCGAATGTTGTTTGGACAAACATGTGCCTATGTTTCTCTGTCTGTAATTCAACAGAGTAGTAGAATGATGTCTTTTTCTTTTTTTTTTTGTCCGCCTCTAAGTAGATGGGAAAGGAAAAGGGCTATCAATTTAAGGTGAAAAAGAAAGCGTCAGTGAGAAATAACCAATAAGAGGGAAAATGGTCAAATAGAAATAGTAGTAAGTATCAGAATCCGTGTGTGTAAAAAAGATTAATCAATCTACTGTTCGTTTCCCTGTTCTGGCCGTAGATATAAAAAGTTTTTATGGGCAGTTGAAGATATCTTGTTGCAGTTGTTGTTTCCCATTAGTTCTATTTTGTATTGGTTGAGTCTGCAACGGACCTTTCTGTCTGTTCTTTAGCCTCTCGGATCTCTGGGCCTTCTGGCTATCTTGACCGGTCCCGGAACGTGGTTAAGTAGTGGAGTTTAGTCACGTGACCGGCGCCAGCAGGTATTTTCATTCTTGAACATGAAAGGGCGACTAGCGGCGGCTCTGGAAAAAAGAGAGTTCGTTTGTGTCTGGCGTGCAGGGCAGTAATCTGTTCCAAAGAAAGAAAATAATAATAATACTCACCTCTGTCTTAATAATCCACCTCCAGCTCATTCTAAAGGAAAAAAGAGAGGAGGCCCTCGAGTGGAATTTTTATAGACTGAGGAAATGGATTATGGGTAGAGAAATGGATTATGGATAGATAAAACTGACAGACCAAGTTCACCGAGGAGTTAGTGGCGTCAATTTCTTGGCGAGAAGCTGACGCAGAGAGACGCAGTGAAAAGGTGGAAGGAGGAAAGTGGAGGAGGAAGAGGAAGAGGCGTAGCAAGAAGCCAGCTGGGAGAGCGTTGAATTGAAATCCAACGGTCTGTGGTTCGATCCCTGGTTCTGCACTCACTAGAAGAAAGTGTGCAACAAGGTGTTAAAAAAAATGACTCGCGTTATAGATTAATTTGCTATTTCCTATCCAGTCAGGATCCAGAATTTTACTTTTCACACTGACTTGTGAAATTTGCTTTGGTCTGGGTTTTTCCAAAATGTTTTTAGCTGTTTGGATCCGATTTTGCGTGTGTACAATTTTCCTTTTTGCGTTTTAGTTAATTGTTGGGTGGTATAGGATTTGTATCCTATATGCCTTTCTGATAAAAGTCTAAAACAGTAATTTTCAACCGCCGCGCATTTATGTACCGTGAGAGAATCGGATATAAAAATTAAAACACTTTTAAATACGACTATTGCATTGTTATTTTTTTTTAATCGTATCACCCCGAGCAAGGCGGTAATGCCACTGATGTGCAGGGGGCTACATAAGAGTAAAAAGATTAATTAGAAGAGAGTGAAGAGGAAGACGAACCAGTTAGAAAGGAGCAAGAGAAGGATGGGAATGCAGGTGTGATGACAGTTGCAAAGGTGGAGAGAAAGGAAAGGATATACGGGGTATTGAAAGAACTAGAGTCAAGTGGTTAATAGATGAGTATTGACATTGCATTTAAATTCCTGGAGGTTGTAGCCGTCAGGAAAGCAAGAATATGGAAGCGAGTTCCACAGGCGGGAAGTGCGAGATGAGAAGCTGCAGGAGTAGAATTGTCGACTGCATTTGGTTAATCTAACTGTGAATGGGTGGGACCCAGTTACCAATATGGTTGTACGAGTAAACACCTGTTGCAGAAATTGTATGATACCCATGTCTGGTTTTTCCTGCTTGTGTGGGATGCTGCAAAGTCCTGTAGCTGACCTTTTCACCCAGGGCTGCACTACCTCCTCAAGGCACTTGATGTAAATCTCGATGTTAAGTCTGAATTCCCGTGGGAAGATGAATGGAAGCATAATGTCGCCATCACTAGTGATCATTCGAAACGTCATAATGCTCACTGGATACATCATCCAGCTCTTTCTGAACCCTTTTCACTCTCCTTAGATTGACACCCAAATGAAATGTTCACATTGGAACTTCCAGCACGAATGCCAAGCAGTAAAGCCTGCCTTTCCAAATTTCTGGCAGAGTGAATTGCGTCATGGTGCTTTTTCACACAGATAGTGCCCAACTGGCCCTACTACACTGTGCAGTCGACAAAATAAAAAACAACGCCCATGCATGAAATTAAAAACATAAAATGGCCACAAGTTATCAATCGCACTCTGTATACTTGAAAGGAATTTCACTGAAGCATATACTCAGATTCATGGAGCACCAAATAGGAAATAAATAAATAGAAAATAGTGATAATAAAGTTGTTGCCTTTAAAATCCTGATTGACTATCATCCTATACAAATAACACAACAAAATGATGAACCATGTGATTCCTCAAGTCGCATAGATAGACTCTTCACACACATACATCTGTATTTGTTATTACGATTCTCCTTTTTCTCTCGCATATTTTTGAATGTTGTAATTTTATCTTGTATTATTAAGATACATGGAAGTAATGTGTGGAACAAGGACTAATAATGAATATTTTTTTAAAACTTTGATTACCAACAAATTCAGGAGTTCTTGTCTTATTAGAACGATCAGAGTGAGTTTTTCGAGCTGCTGTACTTTCGTAATCACCATTAGACTCATCCAACTCTTTCATAATCTTCTGCTCTCTCCTCAGCACTCTGAAATATTCGTATTGGAGCTTCTGGCGCTAATACCAAGCATGCCGTTCCCAAATTTCTGGCAGAATGAAATTTGTGATGGTGGACTTCTTATCACAGATGGTGCCCAACTGACCCTACTATATTGTGCAGTCAACAAAATAAAAAACAAATAACGAGCATGCGCAAAAATCAAAATATAAAATGGCATCCGAATCTGTTCCAGATAAAAGAGTCTGTTGGCTTTGAATCAGAATTATGCTGTAAACAAGGTTCCTTCACGTTATCAAAATTTTTGAACTGCTATTCGCGGAGGAAGTGTATCAATGTTTGGAATCGGCCATAGTCACTCGGAACAGCATTGGCATTAGATGGTGGACGAGGAAGAAACTCCTTAGTCACCATGACAATGTGTGACCACGCAATATTTTGCTGAAACAAAGCCTTATTTCGATTGACCCAAGTAGGATAAGCCTTCTTTAGCTTGTCGTACACGCGGTTAGCTGCTGACAATAGTTTAGCGTCGATGGTGCGACCGTGTGGAACAGTCTCGAAATGCAGTACTCCTCGGAGATTCCACCAGACAGAGATCAAGATTTATTGTTTTCATTCCGCTTTCTAAGTGAGTCAGAACTTTCTTGCCAAGCTAATACACTAATTCAAGCGGTAGCTAAATTCTTAAACTGTATTGTTACCAATGCTACAGAATTTTTTTTTTTAATCATATCACCCCGAGCAAGGGGGTAACGCCACTGAAGTGCAGGGAGCTACGTAAGAGTGAAAAGATTGGAAAAGAGAAAGCCGGAAACCACATCCTAAATAGGGAACAAGGGATGAGCCTCTTCACCTGTTCAATAGAAGTGGGTGGAGTGTGAACCGGGCGATAGTTTAGTCTATCTACTCCAATTATATATATATATATATATATATGTATATATATATATATATATATATATATTAATCATATCACCCCGAGCAAGGCGATAACGCCACTGAAGTGTAGGGAGCTACGTAAGAGTGAAAAGATTGGAAAAGAGAAAGTCGGAAACCACATCCTAAACAGGGAACAAGGGATGAGCCTCTTCACCTGTTCAATAGAAGTGGGTGGAGTGTGAACAGGGCGATAGTTTAGTCTCTCTACTCCAATTGAAAAATAAATAAATAAATAAAAGAGTGAAAAGATTGGAAAGATTGGAAAAGAGAAAGGCGGAAACCACACCCTAAGCAGGAAACAAGGGATGAGCCTCTTCACCTGTTCAGTAGACGTGGGTGGAGTGTGAAAATTTCTTTATCGTCATGTTGAGATATAAAAAAAAATGAAAACTGATTGAAAAAAAAACAAAAAAAAAAAAGAACAAAAGAACAAAAAAGAAAACAACACTGGTACGATGAAGCTGAAACTTCGATCACGTGACCCTAATAGTACCAACTATAGGGAGCCCAGTAACAAAGGCGGTAAATCCAGAGAGACGTGAGACAATCGTTACAAACTGTTGATGGTTGATCTAATTGAAATTTTAGGAAGAATTTCTGCGCATTTCATGAATTTCCCCGTCGGATGTTATTCTTTGAAAAGTATGATGTTCAGTGAGATGTTTAGCCATACAAGACGGGCAGAACGAAAGACGAAAGTTATTTTTAAATAACCTTTAAATGACGAACCACAAGATGGAGAAGCAATTAATCAATCATAAAAGGACCAGAGTTAAGTAATTACGCCAGAGGTCATGAATATTCAATAAATTTATTAAAGATTATTCAAGGTCAATTACTGATGAAATATAAAACAGTGATAATAAATTTCCCGCGTTTTTTACTGGGCATCCTTTATAAACACGCATGAGCAGAAGGTGACAAACTTAAAGATATGTTGTGGTGAAAGTGTGAATAATTCTTTTATCTACCCTCCTAAACTATTAAATAACACCACGTGTCTTTATTTCTGACATAAAAGAGATAAAATATCTCCATTCGTGTTTTGCACGATCGATCCACTTTTCACATTCGTATTGTGTTTGCAGGTGTGTATCAAGAATGTTTGGAGGGTGCATCCCTGTATCTGCATATCGCATGTCGGGCGGATCCCCTTTCATAACTTGCGGTTTCGCGTTTCCAATGACATTCGATAATTCTGTTTTCATAGCTTACACCGTACTGTCTGACAGACTTCCTTCTTCATTTAATACGCATCTCCAATTAAAAAAAATAACTAACTAAATATATTCAATCGATCAAGAAAATTCGCATACGAACAACCACCTATGCATGTGTGAGCATACACAGATGCAACACAAATGTTACCCCACCCCAGTAGGCAAGAAGCAAACAAATCCACAAAACGTGTATTGTTACCATATCTTTTGTATGAGTTGCCGTTAGAATTAAGAAAAATAATTATTAGACATAAAGTGCATATAATAATAAAACAACTGCATATAATAATATAATGAAATGCAGTTAATATAATTAAATCATGTAATAATATAATAAGTGCATAAAATAATATAAAAAGTGCATGCACTAATGTATTAAGTGCATGCAATAATATAATGAAATGAATGTAATAATAGAATGAAGTGCATGTAACATAATGAAATGGATGTAATAATAGAATGAAGCGCATGTAACATAATGAAATGGATGTAATAATAGAATGAAGTGCATGTAACATAATGAAATGGACGTAATAATAGAATGAAGTGCATGTAACATAATGAAATGGATGTAATAATAGAATGAAGTGCATGTAACATAATGAAATGGATGTAATGATAGAATGAAGTGCATGTAATAATATGAAATGGATGTAATGATAGAATGAAGTGCATGTAACATAATGAAATGAATGTAATAATAGAATGAAGTGCATGTAACATAATGAAATTGACGTAATAATAGAATGAAGTGCATGTAACAACATAATGAAATGGATGTAATGATAGAATGAAGTGCATGTAATAATATGAAATGGATGTAATGATAGAATGAAGTGCATGTAACATAATGAAATGGATGTAATAATAGAATGAAGTGCATGTAACATAATGAAATGGGACGTAATAATAGAATGAAGTGCATGTAACATAATGAAATGGATGTAATAATAGAATGAAGTGCATGTAACATAATGAAATGGATGTAATAATAGAATGAAGTGTATAACATAATGAAATGGATGTAATAATAGAATGAAGTGCATGTAACATAATGAAATGGATGTAATAATAGAATGAAGTGCATGTAACATAATGAAATGGATGTAATAATAGAATGAAGTGCATGTAACATAATGAAATGGATGTAATAATAGAATGAAGTGCATGTAACATAATGAAATGGATGTAATAATAGAATGAAGCGCATGTAACATAATGAAATGGATGTAATAATAGAATGAAGTGCATGTAACATAATGAAATGGACGTAATAATAGAATGAAGTGCATGTAACATAATGAAATGGATGTAATAATAGAATGAAGTGCATGTAACATAATGAAATGGATGTAATGATAGAATGAAGTGCATGTAATAATATGAAATGGATGTAATGATAGAATGAAGTGCATGTAACATAATGAAATGAATGTAATAATAGAATGAAGTGCATGTAACATAATGAAATTGACGTAATAATTGAATGAAGTGCATGTAACATAATGAAATGGACGTAATAATAGAATGAAGTGCATGTAACATAATGAAATGGATGTAATAATAGAATGAAGTGCATGTAACATAATGAAATGGATGTAATAATAGAATGAAGGCATGTAACAATGAAATGGATGTAATAATAGAATGAAGTGCATGTAACATAATGAAATGGATGTGTATTGACAGAATGAAGTGCATGTAACATAATGAAATGGATGTAATAATAGAATGAAGTGCATGTAACATAATGAAATGGATGTAATAATAGAATGAAGTGCATGTAACATAATGAAATGGATGTAATAATAGAATGAAGTGCATGTAACATAATGAAATGGATGTAATAATAGAATGAAGTGCATGTAACATAATGAAATGGATGTAAAAATAGAATGAAGTGCATGTAACATAATGAAATGGATGTAATAATAGAATGAAGTGCATCTAACCTAATGGAATGGATGTAATAATAGAATGAAGTGCATGTAACATAATGAAATGGATGTAATAATAGAATGAAGTGCATGTAACATAATGAAATGGATGTAATAATAGAATGAAGTGCATGTAACATAATGAAATGGATGTAATAATAGAATGAAGTGCATGTAACATAATGAAATGGATGTAAAAATAGAATGAAGTGCATGTAACATAATGAAATGGATGTAATAATAGAATGAAGTGCATGTAACATAATGAAATGGATGTAATAATAGAATGAAGTGCATGTAACATAATGAAATGGATGTAATAATAGAATGAGGTGCATGTAACATAATGAAATGGATGTAATAATAGAATGAGGTGCATGTAACATAATGAAATGGGTGTAAAAATAGAATGAAGTGCATGTAACATAATGAAATGGATGTAATAATAGAATGAAGTGTAATGTAACATAATGAAATGGATGTAATAATAGAATGAAGCATGTAACATAATGAAATGGATGTAAAAATAGAATAAAGTGCATGTAACACAATGAAATGGATGTAATAATAGAATGAAGTGCATGTAACATAATGAAATGGATGTAATAATAGAATGGAAGTGCATGTAACATAATGAAATGGATGTAAAAATAGAATGAAGTGCATGTAACATAATGAAATGGATATAATAATAGAATGAAGTGCATGTAACATAATGAAATGGATGTAAAAATAGAATGAAGTGCATGTAACATAATGAAATGATGTAAAAATAGAATGAAGTGCATGTAACATAATGAAATGGATGAAATAATAGAATGAAGTGCATGTAACATAATGATGCCATTTTACTCTAGAAATACATTAAAACATGATTAATACAGAAATATATTTGAAATCAGGAAGAAAGGAAGGATAAATTTTATTGCGCAGGTGTTCTAACAAGCATCACTGTTAGATAAGGTTTGTTAGTTTAGCGGCATATGGGTCATTGAAGGCCGACATTTGATTTTCTTCTGGCCATTAATTATTTCTTTTACAAAAATGTATTGCTTGTATGTTTACTATAAAAATGTATTTTTATACATTCATCTTGTTTCATTCCCAATTTGGGTATTAACTATTTACCCATAGCTGGTTCTCTAGGAGGTATTACTATCCCCTGTCGGAGTAGACCTTGGAACAACAACAATTAAATATTGGTTCCACGCTTTTCAAAACCTCCTGATCGGAGGCCTTGCCGCCAGATTTAGTCTATTTACCCATAGCTGGGACCCTAACAGATACTACCATTCCCAGTCGGGGTGGACCTGGGAACAACAATTGTGATGTAATTCCACGATCCTTAAAACCTCTTGATCAGATGCCTTGCTATCGGATGTGGTTTATCGCCGCACACAGTACGAAAAACGGTTGTACACTGTATAATATAAATGCAGTGTTAATGATTCTGCTATAGAAATACATTGAAAATATGGAAGAAAGGGATTGTCATTGGTCAAGAAATAAGTCAAGCATTACTAAAACGATAGTGATGTTGTATATAAAACTATATGCGAGAATTGCGTTACTGAGGTATCCTCCTAGGTCAAGATGCTTTTATTCTTTCTCGGAAATACCAGGTAAAACCTCAATCTCTAATGTTTCACACCGGCATATTCTGCCGCTATAGCTGAAAGAGACCACTATTTCCGCATGACACTTCCCATCACAATAGATTCCTACTTGTGGCTCCACGTAATAAATGCAAACATCTCTGTTTTCTGAGAGATTGAGACATTGTATCGCATCTAACAATTTTAGATCTAGTGATTACTGGTGGTTCTGTAATAGTGTCTTAAATAAAAGTAAGTTTTCTATTCCTCCTTTCTTCAAACAGTTTAATGTGCTAACATCTTCCTCTGATAAAGTCGAATGTTTCGCTTGTAAATTCTTAAACTCGACTCTTGACTCATCTGGAGTATCATTGTCAAACTTTCCAATTAGAATTAATTTTCTCTTGCGTGATATTCATATAATCCTTTTTATGTTTTCTACTACCATCGCTAATCTAATTCAGGTCCACAGCCTTTGTGGACCTGATGGTATTTCTGTAATACTTAAGAAGCGTGTTTCCGAACTTGCCCCTGTTCTCTCTAAACTGTATAATAAATGCTTTTTGTTTTCCTGTTTATTGGAAATCTCTGTCTGTTTTTCCCGTCTTTAAAACTCAGGTGAACAGTACGACCTTTCTACGATCGGCCTATTAGGCTTCTAACTCTTTTTGACAAACTATTAGAGACCCTAATTAATGCTGAATTAGTCAAGCACCTCGCATCGCACGACCTTCTTTGAGACAAACAATATATGACTTTCGTTTCTCTTGGTCAATTGCTGATGTATCAATTATTGTGGAAGAGTCTATCAAGATTTAGGTAAGAATATCCGGGTGTTGCTTTGAACATCTCGAAATCGTTTGACAGGATTTGGCAGGTCTTCTTCACAAGCTGAAAATTATGGTGTCTCTCAGTGAATTTTCAAACTGATTCAATCTTTCTTATCAAATCCTGAAATGAAATGAGAGTTATCCTGAACGGCCACTCTTCTAGATCCTTCTTTACTAATGCTGGTGCCCTTGGTCCGACTTTGTTTTTTAATTTTCATTAATAGCCTTCATGATGGCATTAGCTCTCAACATGGTATATATGCTGATGGCAACCATTTACACCTGTCTCGTCTTTTTAAACGCCACTCGATTCATATGGATAACCCTTGTCTAACTTTCGACTTAGAATTTATTCTCTGTTGTCAGATGCATATAATCCCTTCAATGGTTTCTGCTATCAATGCTATTTGCTGGGTTTCCACAAAGAATGTGGGCCTGATGGCATCCCTGTAATAGTCTTTAAGAAATGTGCTCTTAAATTGGTTCCTGTTCTCTCTAAAGTGTATAAGTTCTTCGCTGCCTCTTGCTTTACTGCTTGTTGGAAATCCCTGTCTGTTGTTTACGGCTTTGAAAACTCAGGTGAACAGTACGACCCTTCTAATTATCGGCTTATTAGTCCTTCGACCTCTTTTTTGCAAACTATTAGAGGCCCTAATCAATGCTAAATGAGTTAAGCATCTAACATCGCAGGACCTAATTTCAAACAAACAATATTACTTTCGTTTCTCTAGTTCAACTGCTGATGTACTGACGACAGTTGTGGAAAGAGTCTATCAAACTCTAGTTGAAAATAGTGAAACTCGGAACACGTCGAAAGATTTCGACAGGGGTTTTATAACGTTAGAGTGAACATTATTGTTGTTGCCATTTCTATAACGTTAGTTTTCGTAACGTTAATCTGAAAGGAACTTGATAACTCGCTATTTGCGAGTTATAATATTTTCGTTATCTTCGCATAAAGTCAACGTGCTAAATGAATCCTTCGAATAATAAACAATAATGCTCTCGGAATGCTGTAGAACACCGGAAACCGAATACTGAATACCAGAATACCCAGAATACACCTGAACACACTC
This sequence comes from Ascarosepion bandense, assembly GCA_037127315.1. NCBI lineage: Eukaryota > Metazoa > Mollusca > Cephalopoda > Sepiida > Sepiidae > Ascarosepion > Ascarosepion bandense. The sequence continues at coordinate 940,340 of JBBBDQ010001050.1, read as the reverse complement.
TAACTTCTGTCTGAGTGCTTTATATATTAATTATTATGGTCACGTGCTCCCAGTAGCACAATTCATTCAACGGTTACATTTGTTGCCTGGAGATACGTATTCGACCACACGTGTCGGTATCGACACTTTCTTCCGATATAACAGGTTCGTTTGCGGTTCTTCTTCACAGGTTGAAAGGTTACGGTGCCTCTGGTCACATTTCTGAACTGATCTAGTCTTTATTAAGAAATAGTGAAAAGATATTTATCCTGAACGGATACTCTTCTAGAGCCTTTTGTTCTAATCCAGATGTGCCCCAGGACTCTATCCTTCGTCCTACGTTTACTCCTGCCACGATTTCAAGTCTGATCAGTCCGCTATGGTTAAATTGGCAGCTGGTGCAAAAAACAAAAAAAAAAAACAACAAAAACAAAAAAACAAAAAACAAAAACAAAAACAAAAACTAAAAAAAAATACGACCTTCAGTTGTTAACGTGGGCAAAGGGCAGCATATTAATTTTAACACCTCTAAAAATAAATTATTTGTTAATAATCTGAGAGAGCCCTTCCTGCCATCTATGAGTATGACTGACACGAGCCTCCAGGAGAGCGACTTGTTGTGCCTTCTCGGGTTAATGTTCTCGGCTGACATGGAGCGGAAGGACTATATTGAAGCCCTTGTGCAAAGTCAGCTGCTAAGACAGTTGGTTCGCTGTATCTTGCTGGACAATTTTCCCCTGTATCTATCATACATATCTATAGTCTACCATTCGTCAATAATTAGAATATTGTTGCTACATATGATCCTGATATATATAATGCATTAGGAGTTATAATTTTTATGTTAAGAAGCATAATGAGGATGAAAATAAAAAAAGAATACAACCGGTTTCGATCCCGCTTGTCAAAGTTGTTGTTAGGAGAACTTAATGTAGAATGTAAGAGTTGTGAAAAATGAAATGGTCCATGATGGGAAGGGGGAATTGCTAGAGACTGATCACAGCAAGACCCAGAAAACACTCTCGCTGTTTACACAGCGACGGTCTGCAAGACATGATGTATTATAAACAGACTCCAGCACCTTCAAATGAAAAAGTGGATGTAAATTGGACAATATGGAAAACCAACACACACACACACACACACACACACACACACACACACACACACACACATATATATATATATATATATATATATATATATTACAAAAAGTGAAAGAACACGTAGATTAAAAACCCACTGTTCAAGCATTTATTTTTATAAAGAGTGCTCGATACAGAGTAGAGCTTTATATTGTAATTTTGTAATTACAATGGTTTATAAAAGCATAATATCACTACACAAAAATTTTCATGTTTCAGAACAAAACTGTTTCTCTAAACGGTAAACATGATTTATTTTGAAAATATAAGATGAATTCATGGTTATTTAGAAAATTACGGAGTGGTAGTTGGAGAAAATGCTTTAGGTGTGTCAATATTGTCCAATCAAAACTGAGGATGCCTTGATCTAGACATGTCACTTTTTAATTTTGTCTGGGGTAAGATACATAGTGGTACCTTAAATTTTAAAAAATGGGTAAACAATAAGTTTTAATAGGAGGTTGAATTTTATGTTTTTTTTTTAAAAACTTAATAATAGATTTTTTTAACTACTAATGAGTAAAGGGACTGATTTTGAGACAAACCTGCCCACTAGAATCATTAACCCAACTAGGCCGAAATTGGAAAAATCACTAAAATTATTCTAGAACGGATTAACTAAATCAAACAGAACCTTGGCTTCCTCCAGTGAACAAATACAACTGATGTCATAAAGTGATATATATTTTAAAAAAGGAAAGGAAACAGGAGGAAAGAATAGAGACAATATATTACATATCTCTGTTAAAAATTTAACAAAAAAAAATTGGTTTAAAATAATAATAATATGACTATACTATTGTAGATGAGTTAAAATCTACCAATAAAATTAAAATAAAATTGATTTAATATTATAATATTTGGCTCTGTAAATAGATAACACAGCCCTCCATCTGGATCACTTTTAATATTGATAAAATTAATATTAATAATATCACGTTTTTTTTAGATTTTACCTATACGTTCTCCCTTTTTGGGGATTTAAAATTAAATATATATATATATATATATATATATATATATATATATATATATATATATATACACGTACATTCCAACAGATAATGCCATTAATCAACCATTTAGCATTTACACACCAAATTCTTTAAAAGTCTAACGGTCAACACAGAAGACACATTCCCTTCATTATCAATAACCCCAACCAACCCCACAACAACAATGAACTAAATATAGACAGCGGATGATTTCAGTTTTTGCCCAGTCCTCCTGATGAGACGTTGGACACCCAACGTTGAAACAACCATATGATTGTAGAGGACATATATAGAAAAAATTATGTACATGTTCTAAAACATAATTCATAATAAATATTCACAGCTCTATACATCATATATCGAGCACTGTTTTAAATTAATGTTTTGGACAGTGAAAAATTCTTTCTTCGTTCTATACTCACTCGGATATATATATATATATATATATATATATATATATATATATATATATATATATAACACAACATAGATAGATAGTAAAAGAAAGAAAGAAAGAAAGAAAGAAAGAAAGAAAGAAAGAAAGAAAGAAAGAGTGAAAACAGACACATACATGTAGCTATATCAATATGAGAGTCAAAAAAGCAAGACATATGCGCGGTTTGCACGGAAACCAAAAATAGTTTACATAGCTTCGGCAAACCCTAGTTTTTTGGTCGTGATTATTTGCCTGCTTTGGGATGTAGTCAGCAAACTCCTAATGCCAACCAGCAACCCATAGATAGATAGATAGATAGATAGATAGATAGATAGAATGGAATAGACAATAATAAATGGCAGTGATATATATATATATATATATATATATATATATTCATTCGTAAACGAGTTATTACGCGACCTAGGTTTTTACCATAAGTGGAGTCTTAAGGCGATTTGCAATAACTGATTTTATCGTTTACTGTTTTTTTTTTTTCTAAGAATGTTTGCGTAATGGTTTTATTTGAACGCTTACGTGACAGGGAATTTTTGAACACTCAATTTTAAAAATTACAAGAAATTATAACGTTTTCATCCATGGTTGTATGAACCTAATAAGTATTTTTTAGTATGGTTACACTTAGTCATAATTTCTGTTCTTTCATTCAATAGTTTATTTTTGTTTGGGAATAGCATAATCGCTAACTTTTCTTCCTGGAACACTCTACATATTTTTCCACCGTTGTAAGGTTTGGCTGTTTTCACTATGCTTCACATTATGTATGGGTCTTTTCCATATTTTGATTTCAACTGCCACATGTGGCTAGTCAATTTTTTACAGTTTTTTAAGTTTTCTATTTTGAATGTAGACTTGTGATTGAACCACCTGGTCTTAAAGGTATCTTTGGTTGATCCCAAATATATTTTATTTTGACCATTTAAGTCATGTACTTTTGCCTTGTAAATGACTTCTTTTGTATTACAAAGTCCTTGAAGTGAGTATTTATTTTTGTCCCTGCAGTTGCATTCTTTATTAGTAATCTTATTTTGTACAATGCTATCTAAGTTTCTGGTGTTTTGTTTATTATGAAACTATCTAAATTACTAGTACAACTATAACTTAGCTTGATTGTGTTTCTATTTAAAATTTTGTTTAGTTCTGAGCTTTTTGGAAAGTGTCTATCTATCAGTTTAAAAAGTACTTGTCCTATTTTGGTCTTTACCTCTAAATTAAATGGTAGGTTTAACCAGATAATGTTTCGTTTTCTATTATCGTTTTTTGTTTTTCTGTTTGATTGAGAATTATATTGTAAAATGTTCTTATGGCCAGATTTTCTTATTGTATCTTTGTAGTTTTTTTTCTTTTCATTAAATATTGTTTTGTTGACGAATTTTTAGATAGACTGTGTTCTATTCCTTTGTCAATGTGCCTAATTATACTTTTGGGATGGTTGGATTTTGTATTTATGTACTTTAACTTAGTGCTTCTTTTCATGTATGGAGAGACATTGCCAGTTTGTAAATTTAATTCCACAAACATAAGTAATAATTTTTTAAAATTACTTTTAAATTAATCATTTTTTAAACATGGCCACAATGTGCTGATTGTATTCTCTAATTAAAACATTTCTATTCAAATTCACTACCACATTCTACATATTACAAGAAATAAATGTATTTTTGTTAATGGCTAATTAAATAGCCGAAATCACTCGAATCCAAAATATCATTTTTACAGTTCTTACAGTTTACACTATTTACATTATTCGGACTATGAGCTGATTGTATTCTCTAATTAAAACATTTCGATTGCTAACAAATTCACTACCACATTCTACATATTACGACAAATAAAGTATTTTTGTTAATGGCTAATTAAATAGCCGAAATCGCTCGAATCCAAAATATCATTTTTATAGTTCTTACAGTTTACACTATTTACATTATTCGGACTATTGTCCTCATCTTCGTTGCCATTTGTACGACGTTTCGGTCGTTGTACGACTTTTCGGTCGTTGTACGACGCTTCGGTCGTTGTACGACGTTTCGGTCGTTGTACGACGTTTCGGTCGTTGTACGACGCTTCGGTCGTTGTACGACGTTTCGGTCGTTGTACGACGCTTCGGTCGTTGTACGACGCTTCGGTCGTTGTACGACGTTTCGGTCGTTGTACGACGCTTCGGTCGTTGTACGACGCTTCGGTCGTTGTACGACGTTTCGGTCGTTGTACGACGCTTCGGTCGTTGTACGACGCTTCGGTCGTTGTACGACGTTTCGGTCGTTGTACGACGCTTCGGTCGTTGTACGACGTTTCGGTCGTTGTACGACGTTTCGGTCGTTGTACGACGTTTCGGTCGTTGTACGACGCTTCGGTCGTTGTACGACTGGCAACAGCGATAAGGACAATAATGTAGTGTAAATACTACCTCATCTCAGAAATATTGACAATTTTTACACAGTTTATGTCCAAAAAATAAGTTTAAAGAAAAAAAGAAATGAAAAAAAAGAAGAAATCTCTTGTATACTAGAACAGTATTTAAAAAAACCCTTAATCTCTGTACCTTGGCAATCATCTTCAATGAAACGTGTATAAAAGAGACACTGCTACCAAATTAAACAAACGGTTTCGGGCATGATCTGGGCTCTTAGAATATACTCGGCGGATAAAGGTGTAAGTTTAATGCGTATACTTTGAAATCACGAGAGAAATATGTGTGTATATGGTTCTTAGTAGTAGGCCGTATACACACGAACACAGAGCTACACCCATAAGCCTGAAGGTGTCTTATATGCGGAGCATACGAGATTAGATTTTGGTGAAGTATTTGAAAAAAAGAAAAGAAAAAAAAAGACCCCTTCCACCAAAAAGAAAAAAAATACTCTTGCTCTTCTTTTTTTTTTTTTTACACTGGAAGAGTTCAGAAAAAGGTCAATCCACTTAAAATTTAGAGACCAACTTCATTTTTAGACGATTCAGCATTTTATCATTGCTATAAATTCATCTGAAACTTTCAAATGATTTCAAATATTTTTGATGCTCGGAAAATGTAGCATTAGTTTTTGCACTTAATATCTTTCGTAATTTTAGTGAAAGAAATGTTCGGCTTAGTTAATTTTAGCGTTTCAAATATTTTTTTCATTTGAAGAGCTAAAATAGACTAATTTCAGTTGTGTAATGGTTGTTGGTAGTGGAGCGCATTCCAATTAACGGTTAACTGTTTTTTTAGTTTAGTGTAAAAGATGATTAATTTTTTTGTTTAACTCGACAGAAGTTGCGTATTTTCGAATGATGCTTCGAAGTAAAGATTCGTCCTGTTTATAATTGCTATGAATTTATTTTTGTAGAAGATATTAATGCTATTATTATTATCAGTGTATTTGCTTTTGTTATTGTTCGAGTTTGGAAAAAATAAGTCTAATGCGGTAATCAACCATCCACATGCAAAAGTGACTAAAAATAATGGCGGTTTTAGTACTAAAAAAGAAAAATCCAACAGCCAATAATATTAACTACGAACACGCTTACAACATGCTTACCGTGTTGGGTACATAATACATACCATTACTCTACATACACTGTTACACGTAAAATAACATTCATCCCCGAAAATGGCGAAAAGTAGGTCAGTCAGTTAAGTGCCATACGTGATACACACTTGGGCGATCATGTCTTTTTCGAGACATGTCTGACTGGGCAGAAGATTATCCCGCAGTAGTTTGCCCTTGCTTTCTGCGGTAGACTGGTTGCCAACCAAGGCTATAGAACCCAATCTGTCCTGGAAGGAAGAGACGGATTAATACCTTTCCCAAGGGTATTTGCGCGTATATGATTGCAACGAATTCAACTGGAATTCGAACTCGGCTCTCCGATTTCTCGTTCCGAGTCGATATCCACTGGACCACAATGCACAGGTACCTCTACTAAATCGCTAATTACAAACAAACAAACAAACAAACAAACAAACAAACAAACAAACAGCATAGTATGAATAAAAAAAGGGTCCAAACTTAATAAAACCGAACTTTTTTCATCAAAATTTTTAAGAGAAAAGATCAAAGTAATTTTTAATTATTTATTTAAATTTTTTAATCCCTTCTAATATGTTCGAAATTTGGCAGAAAATCTTGTTTTGATTTGAGTTAGCGGGTAACCAAAACGTTACGAGAATTTACAATGGAAAACGTCATGATAACATCACCCACTTTTTTTTCCGGTGACAAACATTAATTTAGTAATTCTTGCAAAAATCAAATAATTGTTGGATTTTAATGAAACTTTCAGTTCTCATTCACAAATGAATTAAATTATTTTAAAAATCTTCTTAAATTTTTTCTTTTTTATCTCTGTTACTTCTGTTTACCTTCTTATATATATGTATATATATATAGTCATTCACAAACAATTCATCAGTACGGTTAACATCTGATTGCTTCTAGCCAGGACCAAAACTGAATTTACATCAGTCGGCGATTCCACCACTAAGCTATAGGCGCTCGGTGGAGGGAAGTAGACATTAGCGTGTTATATACACGATGTAAACACGTGCCAGTAGCCGAGAGTGTTCAAATTCATTACTGAATGAACGAATCATATATATGTATATATATGCTTCTTTAGTTATGGATCGTATATAAGAATTTCACTTGATGTTGGGTGTAAGTCTGAAACTCAGTATCCCCTCAAGACACGAGGCCTCCTCGTCGGATAACCGTTCATCGTGACTGATTATCGGCAGTGATGGAATGTAACCGGTTGGATTTTGGAGGTATTAAATGTAATCAAACGGTTTTTCTCTTTTTGTAAGTTCATGTTAGATATGAAGAGAGGTCAGCTATCAACAGCTGACCTCTGATCTTTAAAACTTTTGGAGTTAATCATATTTCATTGAAGAATATATTCACAAGTTTTTTTTTTTGAAAATCACCATCGCAATGAAATAGACTTTATGACTGTTACAATAAGTTTGCCTTTGTATTTACCCCTGAGGATGATCTTGGTGGAAGTCGAAAGTATGTGGACAGGAAAAATAACTACGGCGTATTCATTGATGGATTGCATCTTCTTATTAGAAAACTGGAAGGAATAATCATCAAATAGATATAATACGTGTATATTATTCAGTGAAACATATTTGAATGATAATATGCCGCCTAAATATACGTATACACACCAGTGCAAATGAACTGAAACCAAACGAATAAAGACATCGCCCGGTTCACACTCCACCCACGTCTATTGAACATGTGAAGAGTTTCATCACTTGTTCCCTGTTTAGGATGTGGTTTCCGGCTTTCTCTTTTCCAATCTTTTCACTCCCTTTTCTTTACTTTTTCTTTTTCTTTTTCAATTGGAGTAGATAGACTAAACTATCGCCCGGTTTACACTCCACCCACGTCTATTAAACAGGTGAAGAGGCTCATCCTTTGTTCCCTATTTAGGATGTGGTTTCTTTTTCTTTCTTTTTTTTTCAATTGGAGTAGATAGACTAAACTATCGCCCGGTTCACACTCTTTCCACGTGTATTGAACAGGTGAAGAGGCTCATCCCTTGTTCCCTGTTTAGGATGTGGTATCCGGCTTTCTCTTTTCCAATCTTTTCACTCTTACGTAGCCCCCTGCGCACCAGAGGCGTTACCGCCTTGCTTGGGGTGATATGATTAATATATATATATATATATATATATATATATATATATGTGTGTGTGTGTGTGTGTGTGTGTGTGTGTGTGTGTGTGACCCGACAGAAATATGATTGACATCAAAAGCCGGACTGACAAAAATATAATCAACATGAAAGGCAAAAAATATAAACATAAAGTGTGATTACATCAAAGGCAGCCGGTTTCAAAGTGAAAATGTGAAAATGATTGACCTGGCCATAGATGACAATTAAGCGAAAACCCGAGAAAATAAAACTGCGTGGAAATTTCAGCTTATATAAGTTTGGGGTTTTCGGGCTAAGAGAAGAACATCAAGAGAATGCAGATAAGAGAGAAGAAGAGAATACAAGTCCTGCAAGTCAACGACTCCCGACAGCTCCCTTGTATGTGTGTGATTCTCTCTGACTACATCGTTATATTTCAAGACAATCGTTATCATTGTTTGTGGAAACTCGGAACAGCGGTAGTATATAACACTTACACACTTTCCCTGATCATGTATACGTCGTCTCTTGGCATTGTTATTCCCTTCCGGCCTCATTTCACTTTACGTTATAGACTCATGGATCCAGTTTTTTTCTTTACTTTGATATCTCGTCTGACAGTTGAAAGGCTGACATCATCAATATCCGTGATCTCTCTGTAAGGCTTGCAGCGTTACAATTTTTGTACGCTTCCTTGGAGTAATGTCCATCGCAGACAATGGTCTTAGGACAACTAATCGACAGTCGAGACAAAACTGTTTAAAAATCTGGTGCAATCACAGATGACGCAATATTTTTCAAAGCCAAACAAATTTCGTCATACACCCCTAAAATAGATTCATATTACTGCTCACCACTGCAAATGACCTAATCTGAGGGAGAAAATAGAAATCGATTACATCCTGCCACTCCAACTGACTGAATGTTTAAAGAAAGGAAACTAAAGCAGTTGCTTAATTAATTTAAACAAGTGTGTGTGTGTGTGTGTGTGTGTGTGTGTGTGTGTGTGTGTGTGTGTGTGTGTGTGTGTGTGTGTGTGTGAATGCATGTATATTTAGGCAAATGTATCTGTGTGTGTATTATATTTATATGGGATAACGATATACACTACCGGCCATAATTATTAGGCCACCCCAGTTTTTTTTAAAATGATGTATTTATACTTTTTTTTAGTATTTATTGCCAAGTGGATCATTCTAAATGAAAATAGAATGGTTCTTTTGTTATTATTACTTTGCAAAAGTTTACAAGGCAGCCAAAAAGCCTTTGCTTCGGCCAGAAGAAGAGACGAGCATGAGAAAGAGAGCGCAAAAATTGGACATCAGAACAGTTCATTTGATGCCATGTTACTGTGCAGTATTAGCAAAAGAACCATTCTATTTTCATTTAGAATTATCCACTTGGCAATAAATACTAAACATAGTATGAAATACATTTTTTCTAAATGTGGGGTTGCCTAATAATTATGGCCGGTAAGTGTATATATATTTATATAAAGAATAATTTTAGGGCAAATAAGTTACAGCCGAAAAATTTTTTTCGTGCGACGCATTTCGCCCTCATCAGACTAAATTTGTTTCAGTTGATGCGATTAAACACGCGCAAAAGAGAGACGCTGAGAATATTTAAATTTAATGTTTTTAAGTATGTGCATTTTGGTGCAATGGGTATCGGTTTGGAAGGAGATATCGGGGAGCCGAGTTCGAATTCAAGTTGAATTCGTTTCATTCACTTACGCAAATACCCTAGGGAAAGGACATGAATCAATCTGTTCCCTCACCAACTATGGATCAGATCGGCAACAGGTCTACCGCAGAAAGTAATGGCAATTCACATTTAAATCACATTCCTTATACTTTTCACGTTTCAATCAGCAAATTAAAAAAAAAAAATCTGAATTTTTTAAAAACTTTTGTATTTTTAAATATTTTTGGTGGGGCTTTTTTCTAGGGGAATTTTTTAGGTAGCACGTGCACAAACATTTAAAGAAAATAAATCTTAATAATAAACAAGAAAACTATATTTTTATTAATTCATGTAAGTCTTTTTCATTTAATAAGAAATAATATGGGCATATCAGTTTCTTCTTTTAATTTATTGTGCGAAAAAACCCCCCCAAAAAACCAAACAAACAAAAAACAAAAAACAAAAAACAAAACAAAACAAAAAGCAAATAGAAGTGTTTTTATATGCAGAACAACTAAGCAAGTCTAAAGTCAGGGGTCGATTTTACATTGCATCGAGATTATGAACAGGGCCGCTCTTGTAAAATAATCTTAAAAATCAATTTGGTTTGATCCTAACAAATATCGCAGCCTAAAAATCTAAAAAAAAAAAAAAGGTAAATTTTTGTTTTGTTCCTCGAAAGCCTTTACCCCTTCAAATATTTCCAAAACATCGTTATTTCCGTGCAAGTGTAAATGCTGAACTCAGATCAATAATTGTTTATTGACGAGGCCTACATTTTTTCAAGTTTACAACCAGAAAAATATCGAACTTCTTTTCGCTCTTTATCTCACCCCGTAACCACGCTTCAAAAAATGTTATTCACTGCAGAATGACTTCACACGTAGTTTGCCGATTTTTCGACCAATTTACTTCCTTTTGCAATTAATACACGGAAATTGAATTCCGAATCCAAATAAATCACGGAGTAATTGTTCAAAGGAAGTAAACGGGCCGAAATAAGTATCATACGTCTCAAGTGACTCAGCGGTGAATCAGATATGAGAACGGTGGTAAGGGGTGAGATATAGACCGATTTTTTTCTTGTCGACAACAGGAAAAAAGGTAGGTTTTTTCAATAAAAATTTATCGATTTGAGTTCAGCATATACATTTGCACATAATTTAGGAAGTTTAGGAAAGATTTGACGGGGGTAAAGGCCTTCGGGATAACAAAGCAAAAATTTACCAAAAAAAAAAAAAAATACTATTCTACAAAAATTATTTTTAAGAAATTTCCTCTATTTTTACGAGTGAACCATATTCAAATAGTGCTTTATTATATATATATCATCTTGCTCGTACCAAACTAAATAATGTTTTCGACAATACACTTGACAAAAGTTTGACACCCCATGATTTAAGATATTTGCCAAAAATCAGGGGAAATTTTCAAGCGAAATTTTCAGGATTTATTCAGTAGTGGATCAGGTGTGTAATTATTAATTAATATAGTGGGTGTTCGTTCAATTTTTTTACCGGAATATGAAAATAATTCCTTGTAGACGGTATTTCAGTAAAAAATCTATTCCGACAATGATCTATTATAGATAGACGGATAGATTTGTGTGTGTGTGTGTGTGTGTGTGTGTGTGTGTGCGTGTGTGCGTGTGTGCGTGCGTGTGTGCGTGTGTGCGTGTGTGTGTGTGTGCGTGCGTGTGTGTGATGAGTCGAGTGACAGAAAGATTCAAAATAACAGCTGGAAGAAAAGGTCACTGGGTCAAGTTCGGTCATCGCCGGAAAAATGCCTTTAGAAACATCGAGTCTCGTCGTGGTATTCAGAATAGCCTTTTTTTTCTTTTCTTTTTTTTTTTGTACTTCTGCCCTTCATTGGAGCTCGGCTATTTGACGAATGTTTTTCTTTTTTTCAATTTCTTTTCTACTTTTGCAGTTAGAGATTTTTATTTATTTAATAAAGACATACATACCCCACCACAAATTTGTCATATATTTTCTTTGGCTTATCAAAGATGAAGAAAAAACTTAAACAAACTGAAATGTGGTTTTACAGAAAGATGCTGTGGTTATCATGGATTGAGCATATGAGCAATGATGAGGTTTTGGTAAGGCTGGAAACGAAAAGGAAATTAATACTTAGCATCGGGAAAAGGCAGCTAAAGTTCCTGGGACATGTAATGAGGAAGGAAGGCTTAGAGAATCTGATACTCACAGGTCAGATAGAGGGAAAGAGAGAGAGGGGGGTAAGCAGCGGATAACATATTTGACGCACCTGAGCAGGTAGATGGCAGATCGAGGTTTGGGTGGGGTAACAGGAGAAAGCGGCTAAGAGCCACCAGGGATAGGGAGATGTGGAAGGCAATGATCGCCTACGTCCTAAAATGACATGGCACATAGAAGTAGAAGAATCTATCCATTATAACAGACTGCTGTACAGCCTAAGACAACCCATTTGTACTACTGTTCTTCATTTGTGGGTCGGCCAAGGCAAGTTTTAAAAATAAATGTAACCCCTTGGTCTCGTCTATTTGATGAATACTTTTTTTTTTCTACAGAACAAGATAGACGAATCTATCTTTTCTTTGCAAAATTTACATGAGTTTTAAGTTATTTAATAACATTTTTAATTCATTTAATAATAATAATATTATAAACACAACACATCACAAATTTTCATTGTACTCATGTGAATTCAGTTTATATTCAGATTTCATGGGGAGATTTTTATGGGGAGATCTTATAACAGGTTGTACACACACACACACACACACACACACACACACACACACACACACACACGTATATGTATATTTGCAGGTTAAATGACAGACAAGGCATTATGGTTAAGTTTTCTATATAACTTTTCATGTGATTTGATTTGTTACTTGAGGACATGAATTATATAAAAATTGTGAAAATGTTTTGTTTATCCGAACTGCTTGAAGAACGGTGTTCCTGACCCTAATTTCATAAATGTTATCTATCTATCTATCTATCTATCTATCTATCTATCTATCTATCTATCTATCTATCATTCTGTTCATCTCTATCTATCTATCTATCTATCTATCTATCTATCTATCTATCTATCTATCTATCTATTCTGTTCATATCTATCTATCTATCTATCTATCTATCTATCTATCTATCTATCTCATTCTTCATTCTATTCTATCTATCTATCTATCTATCTATCTATCTATCTATCTATCTATCTCATTCTGTTCATATCTATCTATCTATCTATCTATCTATCTATCTATCTCAGTTCATATCTATCTATCTATCTATCTATCTATCTATCTATCTATCTATCTATCTATCTATCTCATTCTGTTCATATCTATCTATCTATCTATCTATCTATCTATCTATCTATCTATCTATCTATCTATCTATCTCATTCTGTTCTATCTATCTATCTATCTATCTATCTATCTATCTATCTATCTATCTATCTATCTCATTCTGTTCATATCTATCTATCTATCTATCTATTTATTTCTATCTCAGTCTGTTCACATCTATCTATCTATCTATCTATCTATCTATCTATCTCAGTTCATATCTATCGATCTATCTATCTATCTATCTATCTATCTATCTATCTATCTATCTCATTCTATCTATCTATCTCATTCGTTCATATCTATCTATCTATCTATCTATCTATCTATCTATCTATCTATCTATCTCATTCTGTTCATATCTATCTATCTATCTATCTATCTATCTATCTATCTATCTATCTATCTATCTATTCTATATCATCATCTATCTATCTATCTATCTATCTATCTATCTATCTATCTATCTATCTATCTATCTATCTATCTATCTCAGTCTGTTCACATCTATCTATCTATCTATCTATCTATCTATCTATCTATCTATCTATCTATCTATCTATCTCATTCTATTCTATCTCATTCTGTTCTATCTATCTATCTATCTATCTATCTATCTATCTATCTATCTATCTATCTATCGGGTACCCCAGTTGTAGCTTGGGCATTACAAATGTTAGCATGTCTTATTTTTCATGATTTTTATTTTCTCTTTTTCAGAACTTATTATAAGACAATTACCCCTGAAAAACATTCACAACTGAACAGATAACCTAAATCCTGGAATTTTATTTTGGATTTAAGCCTTTGTTTACCGGATAATTTAGTGTAATTCTGAAATTTTATAGCCACCACTTTCTTCTGATCTGACGTTAACCAAATATTTTCTTGCATACACCCTCCTTCATTTACCGCAGACAATTCAGCACCTCATGATAACATCTAAACAGAAATCCGAAGGCTCCAGCCTACGTTATTAGACTGTTATAGAAAAATCTATAGAAAGAACGCGTCTGTGTAAATTAGAAAAATGGAAGGTATTGATGTCGTATAAATGTGCATGATTAAATTGGAATACATTCCCGGTATTTGAATTTCATTCTTTAGAGAGTCATTTTTAAATAATAGAAACAAAGACAAAATTGCTATATTTTTAAATCTCGGGGTGATTTCTGGGTCAACCTGTACATAGGATAGGCTTAGTTTTCAAAACATCGCAATGTGAAATTTGAAGTACAGTGAAACCTGTTGTATGCGACTACCACTTCTGCCATCAGAAAACTGGTCGCATACGGCAGGTGGTCGCTCACTAAAGGCTATTAGTCATGACCTATTTACACCAGGAACGTATATTCCACTCATCATAATGTACATATTAGAATTTGACCATGTAATCTGGTAATAAATAAATTATAAGAACATAAGAAGATGGCCTAACTTTAAAGAAATTTATTCAACATAATTCATTTTAAAATTTTAAAAACGTATTTAAATGGCCAACAAGAAATTAAAATATTTATTCACAAAATATATTTATTAATTGGACTTTAAAAAAAGCTTTCCTTTTTGTGCCTGTACTAAAATACGTAGGTTGGAAAAATGAGGAAGTCTTCCTAGCTTGAAAATGAAATAGATTATTCATTTAGTTTCTCCTAATTTAGAAGTTTGCAGTGAACGACCAAAGCGGATTTTTTAAGCGGTCGCTTGATCAGTGATTTTCACTCTTTGATGTTAGTCGCTGGTTGGGTTCTGGAGGTGGTCACTCACTGAGGGTCAATTAACATTAGCAAATTGTCCGTGCATAGAAAAACGGTCGCTAACAACAAGTGGTAGCTGACAGAGAGGGTAGCGCACGGTATGTTTCATTGTGTTATTTTTTTTTCATGTAACTTCGCAAAAAAAGCATAAGATTTTTTACGGTTTACCTACCCTTTGTGGATTATTTGAAATCAAAGGACATTTACAATTATATGGGGTAATTTACAGTACCAGGTGTTTTCAAGCGTTTCCACAAATAAGAAATGTCGGAGATATATAGTGCTTAACTTGGATGAATGAACGAAAACCCGTGTTTTCGGCGTGATTTGATCGTAAGCACACACACACACACACACACACACACACACACACACACACACACACACACACACATATATATTTTAAGAAATGAATTAAATCTGATATATTTTTAATTTATTTATTTAAGTGTTAATATTTAATGGATACTCATATTTGAGTAGATGCCCTGTTTTTGTTTTTTATTAAACAATATATTTATTTATTTATTTATTTATTTATTTCTACCTGAATATTCAAGGAATCTGGTTATAAAAATATGCGTCCTTCGGTAGAATTTGAACCTGCTCTCTCTAGGTGAATTACACCTAACATGGCTTAGACCTCTTGGTCACGCAGGAGCCCCTGATCAAACAAAGATCTCATTAAAGACACATTTTTGGAAGCAAATTTTCATTCAAAATACAAACAATTTCCAGTCTGTGGGTATTTAGCCGGTTAATCTTGTACAAGGCAACCACGGCAGGATCGACCTTTTGATCAATCTATTACTTCATGGCGACACAGCTGTTGACTTGAATTGGCTATTTTGAAAGTGAAAGATGTCTTCCAAAAGCTAGACCAAATATCAAGAAATAGAAACATTGTTACTAACCGATATAGTAAAGAATGTTAAGCGATTCCCTGACACTGAAGAGGAGATATAAGGCAACAGAAATATGGTTCTACTGAAGGATGATTAGAATTCTGTGGACAAAAAATATGAGTAACGAGAAAGTTTTAAGGGAAATTGATGCATAAAGTGCGCTTATTTTTATGATCAAAATGAGAGAGTTGAAATTTTTGTGACACCTAACGAGGAAAGAGTACTTGGAGAATTTGAAACTCACAGTACATATTGAAGACAAGAGGGACAAAAGGAAGCAGCGGTTAACCTACCTAAATTGCTCGTGTAAATGAGAACAGGAGCCGGGAGAGATAATAACGAGTTGAGTTATTACCCTCATCGAGTTAATTCGAACGATCTTTATCCTCTTAGCTGCATAGTAAAGCTGTTTACCTAGAGAAATCAAAACTGTGTGATGTTAAAGTCGACCCACTTGTGGTTTTCATCATAAGACATTCGAAACAGGAACCGATAACGCTTGAATTAAGCAACGGTCTCCTAATTTGCTTGCCATACGGCTCGACCTAGATTCAATCGGAAACAAGTCAGTCAGTTAAGTGCCATACGTGATACACGCTTTGGGCGATCATGTCTCGAAATATACATGACTGACTGGGTAGAAGATTATAGGTTGCCATTGCTTTCTGCGTAGACTGGTTACCAACCAAGGCTATAGAATCCAATATGTCTTATTATTTAACCCATATCTAGAGAAAAGAGACGGATTAATACCATTCCCAAGGATATTTGTGTGTAAGTGAATACAAGGAATTCAACTGGAATTCGAACTCGGCTTCCCGATTTGTTATTGCGAGTCGATATCCACTGCTCCATAACGCGGGAACAAACGAGGGAGAAAGAATATAAGCTGG
Source organism: Ascarosepion bandense (assembly GCA_037127315.1). NCBI lineage: Eukaryota > Metazoa > Mollusca > Cephalopoda > Sepiida > Sepiidae > Ascarosepion > Ascarosepion bandense. The sequence continues at coordinate 923,555 of JBBBDQ010001050.1, read as the reverse complement.
CCGGATTCGTAAGTGGTGACGAGAGGACCCTTAATGATCACGATCGCTAATGTTGACGTAGTTATATTCATTGTAGGAGTTTCAGTGAGAACTTAGATTCACAAGCGTTTCCCCCAGCTGCATATATACACCCATTAGGACAGTGTGATCAGGACTAGTTAGCCTGATGGAGATTCAACCTTTTCAGAATTTCCTTCTCCTATACTGGTTACCATCCAAAGCCATATAACCCCGTCGTTCTTGCTGTTTTACCCATAGCTGGGGGAGAAGAAATGGATTCATACATTCTCAAGAGTATTAGCACGTGAGTGAATCTGATGAACTCTGCTGTTCGATTTTTCAATCCTACTACCTCTAGGGATAAGAAAGGTATAGGAATTACATAAAGTTACAAAGGATAGGAAGTTATGGAGGGCCATCATCGACCACATCCTGAAAGGGCTCATAAAAGAAAAAATTGCGAGAAACTGTAAAATGCTAAGTAAGTAATTTCAAAGACAAGGTTAATAATAATAATAATAATAATATAAAAAAGAAAGCCAAGGATAAACTTCTTGAACAGATGAAACAAAGTTGGCAAGACAAGCCTCTGCATGGCCAATATCCAGAACGTGCTAATAAACCCAATGTTGATAAAGTTAATACTCATCGATGGTTACGTGCATCTGGATTAAAATCTGAAACTGAAGGCTTTATTCTTGCTGCGCAAGACCAAAGTCTTTTCACTAGGAACTTTCAGGCAAATATTATACATAATAATGTGGATCCAAAATGCAGGTTCTGTGATGGACACCAAAAAATAATAGACCATCTAATTTCAGGCTGTTCTGTACTTGCTCTAAAAGAATATAAAATCGGTCCCGATAGATTGGGGCAATATTTACACTAGTGAAAATATGTAACAGAAATAGTCACCATTCTATGGGATTACACCATCTACACAGACAGGAAAATTGAAGCAAATAGGCCGGACATTATTGTTAAAAACCAAAAAAAACAAAAAAAACTAAAAACTTGCCTATTAATTGATGTGGCTTGTCCAGCGGATTGTAACATGTTAATCAATGGATTCAAAAAACTATCAAAATATAAAAACCTGGAAATTGAAATAGAAAAACGTGGAAATCGAAAACAAGAATCGTGCCAGTGATAGTAGGTGAAAAAATGAAACAAAAAAAAAAAAAATGAAACAAAACAACACATTTAAAGAACCCCTTGAAACCCCAGCTTAAGAGATATACAAAAAATTGTCTTGTTAAGTACAGCCCACACACTAAGGAGAACTTTGTCTATGTAAAGCTAAGGATGTTAGGGGAGAGAGAAAAAAATAAATGGAGCCATAACAACACCTGCTTTAGGTCCCTCCACAGACTTGGTAGGTCGTGCGACCATAGTAGAAATCGAATTATGATGACTATAGGAATAGTACTAGTCATAGTAGGTGCGCTTGGAATGATAAAAAAGAAACACAACAACACATTGAAAAATGTCCCTGAACATCTCAGCTGAAGAGAAATACATTCAATATCTTGGTAAGTTACGAACACGCACCAGAACTTTGTCCATGTAATGCTAGTAATGTTATTAGAGTTAGAAAAAAAGAATCATGAAATGTATCCATAAGAATACACCACTACCTGACTTAGGTCTTCCCACAGACTTGGTAGGGAGTGTGACCATAGCACAAATCGGATAATAATAATAATAATAATAATAATAATAATAATAATAATAATAATAATAATAATCTGCTGCTGATGATAATGATTGCCTGTTGGAATTTTAACTGCACTAAGAAATTGTTTATGATGATCAAAATTATAATGAGAAGTGGGGGTGAGGAGAGAGTAAAAGATAAAAAGAAAAACTCACAGAAGAGGAGAAAGATGAAGAACAGGAGGAGGCGGCGTTTATAGACGATGGTAAAAAAGTTTTACCGCCATTGTAAACGTCACATAAAAAAGGCCATTTTAAAAAACAATTGTATACTATTCATTAATAATTTGCCTCCAATTTCGATCTTGCGGTCTTTTTCTCTCCCAGAAAAGCATTTTACAACACCCCGTCCCCATTAGTTTCATCCCCGCTTCACAATTCTTACTCCAGATTGAATTTTCAAGAATTCTTTGAAGCCCTGGCGGAGAGACGTGGGTAGTAAGGATGATTAATGAAAGTCTATAAAAACTACAGCGTTCTTTTCTTTTACCTTGAATGTCCTATTGTATCGTTGGCTATTTATTAAAAAAGTCGGGAGAAGCCGAAGAAAACAGCCTTTTTAAAGCTTCGATATGAAAAAGTCAACGCAGCGTAAATTTTAATAAGAAAAGGCGGGAAAAGCAATTTAGGAAGATAAAAATTAGAAACACACACAAAGAAACACATCCATACACATTTGCATTCAATGTAATAACACACCTTAAAACTTCTAGTCATATAAACACATACATATTTGTAATCATATAAGCGCATTCATGTTAATGCTTTTGCGACTGCGATCAGAAAGAAAGACATTTTATCTCGTGGTTTACGGAGTTGAATTTTCTTTCAATAACGGCATTCGAACACAGATTTTCAATTGCTGATTCTATAGGCATACATTCCAATTTGAAAAATTGGCGTACCACAATCTTTCTACTCCTTTTTACTAAATTTTATTCAACATTTAAATTATTACTATTATTATTATTATTTAAATTATTCACATTATTCGGAAATTTGTCTTCATCTTTGTTGCTATGTTCACGATGTCTCCGCCATTGTAATTTACGACCTTCTTCAGATGACTGGAATTTTTTTTTACTATATTTTATTGCTTTTTTAAAAATATTATTTACATTGTTCGGATTGTTGTCCTAATCTTTCTTGCCATATTTACGACGTTTCGGCCGTTGTACGTTTCGACATTCTTCATGTGATTGGAATTTCTACTCTTTTTTAATATATTTTATTAAGTTTTTTTTTATATTATTTACACTGTTATCCCCATCTTTATTGCTATATTAATGAGGTTTCGACCGTTGTATGCTCCGACCTTCTTCAGATGATTAGAATTTTAAACTGAACCCTTCGTTCAATGGGTTAGATTCTTCTCGTTCACTGAGTCATGTCACTTCCGGATGTCTCAATTATTTCTATTTAACTCAACTCTTAAAGTTAGTTTGTTTACCACTGCTGTAGTCAGGTATTGAACTCTTGAGTTCAAGTCCCTGGATCTAACCAAAGATTTTTTTTATATTATATTATTTTATATTATATACTTGTATTTGAGTTGCTATCCCAGATTTTTATTTTATTTTATTTTATTAAGCAGTGAAATTAATCACAAGTACCTTACGTGATGCACACTTAGGCGATTATTGTTTTTCGATCCACGACTGACAAAGCAGAAAAATATTCCCGTAGAATGTTGTTCCTTTTTTCTGCGGTAGACTGGTTACCAGTAAAAACTTACCAGTAAAATCTCAAGAACCCAATCTGTCCGACTATTCATAGCTGGAGGGAGAAGAGATGGAATAACACCCTTTCCAAGGGTATTTGCGCGTAAGTGAATGCAGCGAATTCAATTGGAATTCGAACTCGGCTCTAAAATTTCTCATTCCGAGCTTATATTCATTGCCCCACAATAGGAAATTAATCTCAACCGGCCTAAACTGAGAAATTCTACTAAAGAAGAATTCTACCATTGCACAAGGAATGTGTATGATATATCTCAGCGATCGTAATAAAGGGTTCGGTTCGAAATTCCTAGCAAATTTCTTCCTGAAGAAGACCGGGGCGTACAACGGCTGAAACGTCGTACAAATGGCAACCAAGATGAGAACAATAGTCCGAATAATGTATATAGTGCAAATACTATCACGTCTCTGAAATATACACATATATTAGATTTGGTATGTTAATTTTCTAAGAGTAGATTAGGCGTGGCACAGTCATAATTGTTTTAGCGAAACAAACTTCCTACCCATTACGCCACGTCGAGGCAGCCAAATTTTCTAAGTGTTGCTTAAAAGTATGCGGTAGCCAGTAAGGATCGAACTCACTACTCACTCGTAATTGTCCCAGTGACACAACATTGCTAACCATTACACTACATCGAGGTACCCTAATGAAGCATGATTTGAGCGAAATTAGAAGTGCATACAGGGTGTCTATAAAGTTCGTGAGCACTTTAAAAAAATTATCCCTTTATTTGTATTTGCGATAGAAATAATTTGTAAAAAGGATTAGAAAGAAGTAAATCTATATTTTTTAAGGTTTTACAGAAATTTTATTCAAGTTTCCACATGTCCTCCATGATTAACAATAGAAAGGGTAATACAATTTTGCAGTTAACGGAATATATTTGCCAGTTGATTTACAGTAATGCCTGAAATCACATTAGTATCAATAACTATACTTAAAACTAGGTACTTTAAACTTTATAATATTTTTACAGATTATTTCTATCACAAATACAAATAAAGTTATAAATTTTTTAAAGTGCACACGGACTTTATGAACGCCTTGTATTATATGGACAAGAAAAAACGATAACAATTTCCTCTTGACTTGAAGATGTTGAGAGGGTAGTGAAGCATCCACTTGGATGTCGATTCCAAAGTTCTTAGGTAGATGAATGTCTGATTGGAAGCTTTCTCTTACATTCGGAGCACAGAGGAAATGATGCTGATTCTACTTTGTAGAAGTGTCAGTACGTTTCCTAACAGTAAAGATTTAAATGTGTAGAATTAAAGAATGGAGCTCATCTACAGAGGCATACAGAAGGAAAGTTTCGAGCAGGGGGCAGAAAGAAATTAAATTATTTACCCTGAAAATAACAAGCTTTGCCCTGAAATTGTATAATTCATTTGACCTGTAGAGATGCATTAAAACCATCTCGATACAGCCCCCCCCACTTCACTAATTACGCTTGCCATCATCCAAACATTTGCCCTTTAAATAGCGATAAAGTATGGATAGGCTTGCGTCGTTATGTTTGTTTGAAAGAAGATTGTAAGGTGGAGAACAAATCAAAACATGTACTTCACAGGAACAGCGATTTTGATGGACTGACCCATCTACTCCGCAGGAACAACGAATTCGACGATTAGGCGATCAGCTTAGCAAGAACAGCGATTTCGATGGACAGACCCATCTACTCCGCAGGAACAACGAATTCGACGATTAGGCGATCAGCTTAGCAAGAACAGCGATTTCGATGGACAGACCCATCTACTCCGCAGGAACAACGAATTCGACGATTAGGCGATCAGCTTAGCAAGAACAGCGATTTCGATGGACAGACCCATCTACTCCGCAGGAACAACGAATTCGACGATTAGGCGATCAGCTTAGCAAGAACAGCGATTTCGATGGACAGACCCATCTACTCCGCAGGAACAACGAATTCGACGATTAGGCGATCAGCTTAGCAAGAACAGCGATTTCGATGGACAGACCCATCTACTCCGCAGGAACAACGAATTCGACGATTAGGCGATCAGCTTAGCAAGAACAGCGATTTCGATGGACAGACCCATCTACTCCGCAGGAACAACGAATTCGACGATTAGGCGATCAGCTTAGCAAGAACAGCGATTTCGATGGACAAACCCATCAACTCCGCAGGAACAACGAATTCGACGATTAAGCGATCAGCTTAGCAAAAACAGCGATTTCATTGGACAGACCCATCAACTCCGCAGGAACAACGAATTCGACGATTAAGCGATCAGCTTAGCAAGAACAGCGATTTCATTGGACAAACGTATCTACTCCGCAGGAACATTAACTTCGATGGACAGTTCATGCATTCAACAGGAACAGTAAATGCGATAGAAAAGCCCATGTACTGCACAGGAACAGCGACATACTCCCGCTCCAAATCTTTTGTAGTGTAACTTAGCATTAGTTAAAGACAGTGCGCCTGCCCTATACATCGCTGCCAGTAAATACTGAAACAGACTATGCCAAAGAGCCAGGGTTGGCGCTTACTATTCACGAATGGGAGTGGGCGGGAGTCATATCTGATTGCAGACCTCGGGCAATACTTGGTGACCCTTACCATCTTACCAACATTTGCTTTACAAATTGAACCAGACAAAACTGATTATTAAAAGATGACAATTTTCGTCTATTTTGACCTTATTCCTGTTTTTTTTTTCTCGTGCAAATTCGTGATTTGTTTTACAACAGGTTAAACGCGACACTCGTCGTGTGTGCCCCATCAGCTGTTTACCTTGTTCCTTGATTTGAAACTAACTTGACACTAAGCGGCAAGAGATGAAAAGAACTTTGTCTAAAAGGTGTGTTGTCAAGTGTTGACAACACTCTTAATAAAAATAGCACTTACAATGTTATGGCGGAATTTCGGAAAAACATGAACATGGAGTGGATGTAGCATATTACAGATGCGGAGGAGGGCACAAAAGACCCCTGCACCGGCTCCGCAGGGTGCAATATCCATAGGAAAAAAACTGAGGAGAATTAGCAAAATATATCATCCCCTTTGATATTTACACTCCTCTTTTCTTTCGAATAGGAATGGAGCTTTATTCCTTGTTTAGGTTTATGTTTCCGAATCCTTCTAAAGCTTTCTCATTCTGGATGTGAACCCTTGCATCTTAGAGGCATAATCACTTTCCCTGGGGTGAATTGAGTAAACTTTATTTTTTCATTTCTTTTTCTTCTTTGTCTTATTTTCATTTAATGTTTATTTTTGACTTCTTTTTGCTTTCTTCTTATTCTTGCCTTCAACTTCCTTTTTGCCCTTTTCATCTTTTTGCCTTCTTCATCTTGCTTTCTTCTTCTAGCCTTTTTCATCTTTTTGCCTTCTTCATCTTGCTTTCTTCTTCTAGCCTTTTTCATCTTTTTGCCTTCTTCCTTCTTACTTTCTTCTTCTAGCCTTTTTCATCTTTTTGCCTTCTTCCTTCTTACTTTCTTCTTCTAGCCGTTTTCATCTTTTTGCCTTCTTCATCTTGCTTTCTTCTTCTAGCCCTTTTCATCTTTTTGCCTTCTTCATCTTGCTTTCTTCTTCTAGCCTTTTTCATCTTTTTGCCTTCTTCATCTTGCTTTCTTCTTCTAGCCTTTTTCATCTTTTTGCCTTCTTCATCTTGCTTTCTTCTTCTAGCCTTTTTCATCTTTTTGCCTTCTTCCTTCTTACTTTCTTCTTCTAGCCTTTTTCATCTTTTTGCCTTCTTCATCTTGCTTTCTTCTTCTAGCCGTTTTCATCTTTTTGCCTTCTTCATCTTGCTTTCTTCTTCTAGCCTTTTTCATCTTTTTGCCTTCTTCATCTTGCTTTCTTCTTCTAGCCTTTTTCATCTTTTTGCCTTCTTCCTTCTTACTTTCTTCTTCTAGCCTTTTTCATCTTTTTGCCTTCTTCATCTTGCTTTCTTCTTCTAGCCTTTTTCATCTTTTTGCCTTCTTCATCTTGCTTTCTTCTTCTAGCCTTTTTCATCTTTTTGCCTTCTTCCTTCTTACTTTCTTCTTCTAGCCTTTTTTCATCTTTTTGCCTTCTTCATCTTGCTTTTTTCTTCTAGCCTTTTTCATCTTTTTGCCTTCTTCATCTTGCTTTCTTCTTCTAGCCCTTTTCATCTTTTTGCCTTCTTCATCTTGCTTTCTTCTTCTAGCCTTTTTCATCTTTTTACCTTCTTCATCTTGCTTTCTTCTTCTAGCCTTTTTCATCTTTTTGCCTTCTTCCTTCTTACTTTCTTCTTGCTTTTTGCCTTCTTCCTTTTTGCTTTATTTTTTTTTTTGCTTTCTTTTTCTTTTTTGCTTTCTTTTTCTTTTTTGATTTCTTTTTCCTTTTTGCCTTCTTTTTACCTTTTTTCTTCTCTTTGCTTTCTTCTTCATTTTTGCCTTCTTTTTCTTTTTTGTCTTCTTTTTTTGCTTTTTTCCATTTTTGCATCCTTTTTTTTGCCTTCTTTTGGCTTTCTTCTTCATTTTTTATCTTCTTTTTCCTTTTTGCCTTCTTTTTTCTTTTTACCTTCTTTTGAAATTTTTCTTCTTTTTGCTCTCTTCTTCATTTTTGCCTTCTTTTTCTTTTTTGCCTTCTTTTTTGCTTTTTTTTCCTTTTTGCCTCCTCTTTTTTGCCTTCTTCTTTTTGCTTTCTTCTTCATTTTTGTCTTCTTTTTCCTTTTGCATTTTTCTTTTTCTTGTCTTTTTATTTTCCCCTTTCTTCTGTCAATTTTTATTTTGTCTTCGCTTTTTCTTCATTTTTCTCCTCTTTTTGTTTTTCCTTTTCTTCTTTTTATTATCCGCTTTCATTTTCTTCTTTTCCCCTCCTCTCTCATTCTTCTTTTGTTTTTTTTTAAATGAATCATTCTGTTCTTGCTTTTGATTGACAATATTGGAAAAAAAGTTTGTTTTAATCCTTTGCTAAAGGCTTCCAAACTCTTTCTCGTCTTTATTGTATCGTTTTCCTTCCTTCTCAATTTTTTTTTACTCCTAACATAACTCTGACCAAGATGACCAGGACGACGACGACGACGTCTACTAAGTTCTTTCCAGTCTGTTTTATGTTATTTCTGGTTAATTTCTTCTCGTTAAATTCATTAGTATGAATTTTGATATGTATTATTTTGCGGGTAGCATGGATTTTAAATGAATTCTAAGGAAGATGAGTACTTTGCTTTGTATTGAGGGTTTTAGACTCGGTGCCAAGCACGGCATTATAAAAAACAAAAAACAAAAACAAAAACAAAAAAAAACGATCGCCATTTTTTATTCTACATTTATGCAATCGTTTCTAACCTCTCTGTACTTTAGTATCTTCATCTTCCTCTTTGCTCTCCCTTTTCCCTCTCCTTTTCACATACCGCCACAGGCCTTCTCCCATCCTTGTAGCCACCAAAATTTCTCTAACTCTATTTCTTCCTCCTTCACAACTTGTCTTCATTTTTCTTTTCTTCCTATTCATTTTCCTCCTCCTATTCCCCATCAATTCCCCTTCTACTCTCGTCGTACGAGATTCTCTCCCTCCCTCTGCTTTCACATATAATGCTCCAAGTCCCACCGTCTATTTTTTCAGTATTCTTTTTCGTCCTCAGTCTTCTTTCCCCATCTCCTCAAGCCATCTCCTTCCACTTCCTCATTTCTTCACTCCTAATTTCTTATGTCTCACCGATGATAGTTAAATATTATTTCTCTTTTTACGTCATTCTCATCTTACACTGTTTCCCTCTTTCATTTCTGCAGTCTTAATCATCTACCATTCAACGATCTTTTCTTCAATAAACTTTCTCCGACACTCATTTTGAACTCCATTTCCTCCCTTTCTCTGCTACCATTCCTCTATTCTTCATTCCTAATTTTTTACCTCCTACCGTCACTCTCTTTAGTATTCTTTCTCTTTCTCGAAAGTTCCACTCTCGATCTGCTTCCTCTTCCTCATTTCTTCACTCCTAATACTTTACCTCTCACCATTCCTCTCTTCAGAATTTTTCTCGTTCTCCCCCTACTTATTCCCTTCCCCCACTCTTCGCTTTCTATTTCTTTACTCTTAATTCTTTACCTCTCACCATTCCTCTCTCCAGAATTTTTCTCGTTCTCCCCCTACTTATTCCCTTCCCCCACTCTTTGCTTACTATTTCTTTACTATTAATTCTTTACCTCTCACCATTCCTCTCTTCAGAATTTTTCTCGTTCTCCTCTTACTTATTTCATTTCCTCTCTCTCTCTGCTTACTATTTCTTCACTCCTAATTTTTTACCTCTCACCTTTCCTTTCTCCAGAATGTTTCTCGTTCTCCCCCTACTTATTCCCTTCCCCCACTTTTTGCTTACTATTTCTTTACTCTTAATTCTTTACCTCTCACCATTCCTCTCTTCAGAATTTTTCTCGTTCTCCTCTTACTTATTTCATTTCCTCTCTCTCTGCTTACTATTTCTTCATTCCTAATTTTTTACCTCTCACCTTTCCTCTCTCCAGAATTTTTCTCATTCTTCCCCTACTTATTCCATTTCCTCCCCCTCTGTTTACTATTCCATCACTCCTAATTCTTTACCTATAACCGATTCTTTCATCCGTAAACATTTCCATCTCTTTTAGAACTCCTTCCTTTTCTCTTCTTGCACTTCCTCTTTTTTTCATTTCTAAGTTTTTACCTTCTACCTTTCATCTCTTTAGTATTATTTCTCTTTCTTTCTCTACTTACCACAATTTCTCCATTTATTTGATGCTTTTTCCTCATTTCTTCATGTAATATCGTATGCAAATTAATAAGCAAGTGGAAATAGAAAATAACTGTAGAGTTAAAAAAAGCAGGATAACAGGACAAGAGGAACTGTACTACGACTATCACTACACACAAGGAAATGCGAAACATAACAATGGCGTCGCTGATAGGATCCTTAAATGACCCTGAACACATAGAAAACAAAGATTTACAAGAATAAAAAATTAAGAGACACAAAGACCGACGAAGGTGAGAATATGATAACCGATTTAGTTTTTTTTTTATTATAGTTGGGTTCGAAACTGTGAAAAAAACTTTGTTAATGTGTTACCCGAGCGAATTAGAAGAAATGATCTTTGAAGAAATTGTGAAAATTATAAAAAAGAACATAGGATAAAAAAAAAGTTGGTAATCACTGGAATAACCAAGTTTTAGAAACAACAAATAAGTCCATTACTTACATAGATTGAAGAACGAGCCAAATATTGGGAATATGAAAAATTAGGAGCAAAGGAAATGACTATGGAAGATGAATTGATTCTTCTTAAGTTAATTGAAGGCTTGCAAGACCAAAACCACCAGCAAAAAATATTATAATATCTTCAGAGTCAATTAAGTGCTATACGCGAAACACGCTTGGACGATCATGTCTCGAAAGAGACATGACTGACTGGGCAGAAGACTATCCCGCAGTAGGTTGCTATTGATTTCTGCGGTAGACTGGTTGCCAGCCAAGGCTATAGAACCTAATCTGTCCTGCTATTTAACCCATAACTGGAGGGGAGAGACGGATTAATACCTTTCCCAAGGGTATTTGTGCGTAAGTGAATGCAATAGATTCAGATGGAATTCAGAGAAGCAGAATGATTTTGGAAGCTAGCGTCGAGATTTTGGAACAATTAAAGTTGATTAGAGAATTTAATCAACCAAAAGATGAATTCGAGACATACAGGATGAGTACGACTATAATTAAGTGTTGCTATTGTTAAAAGATAACGAGAAAGACAAGTACAAATGTCCAGCTTTAGAAAAAATATGCTAAAATTGCAAAAAAGACCATTTTCAGAACGTGTGCAAATACGAAAAACCAATAGAAAAAGTAAAACTGTTCACAACTCACTCCAAAGAAAAAGAAGCTAAACTATTTACAATGAATACCCTAAAAAGAGGTAGAGAAAAAAATAAGGGGTAAATCACCAGATATGTTTAAATTAGTTTTCTTTGCCGAATATCGAAACTGAGAGCCACGAGTTAGTATAAACGGAGAACTTGGCAAAAATCAGCATACAGTCAAATAGAAATTGACGAGAAATTCAAGGAAATAACCACAATAAATCCCTCTATAGGTTTATTAAGATGGACCCGTCAACCGTTTGGGATAAAGTCTTTTAGCCATATTTTTCAAAAGCAATTGAAAGAGTTTTATCAGGAAAAATGAAAAATATGATAACTAGGACGATATAGGTGCTGGGACAAGAACTAAAAAAGAATTAAAATATAAAACGGAGGAATCTTTAGCGAGATTAACAAAGGCAGGCTTGTCCTGAAACAAAGAGAAATGTAATTTTGACTGTAAGAAGATATATTTAGGATATCAAATATCAAAAGAAGGCATGTCAGCCACTGATAGTTAAAAAGAGAGAGAGAGAGAGAGAGAGAGAGAGAGAGAGAGAGAGAGAGAGAGAGAGAGAGAACTAACAGAAATAGCTGATCCAACGAATAAAAAAGAATTAAAATCTTTTTTGTGGCTGAAAATGTTTTATAGTAAATACATACCAAGATACAGCGACATAATTGAGCCATTTGCAAAATTACCCCCCCACCACCACCAAAAAAAAAAAATCTGATAGGGCACAAAAGCAAATCATCGATTTTGAAGCACTAAATAATGTTCTGAGGCGTAAACCAGTAATACTTTTTTTTTGTTCCATAAAAAGAAATAACGTAAACCACTGAGGCGATTGCTGCTGTTTTATCACAAGAAGAACACCTAACCATAAATATATCAAGAAGGTTAAAATCAGCAGAAACTAACTTCTCGAGTACTGAAAAAGAAGCGCTGGCAATTGTATGGAGCATGGAAAGGGCAAGAAAGATTTTGATAGGAAAAACATACTTATTAAAATCAGTCCACAAACCATTAGAATTCATATTTAACTCGAGAAAAAAGTCACATCGTCAGGGATTTTAAGATGGGCAATAAAAATCATATCATGAGATTTTGACATAGTATACGTAAAAAGAAACACTGTTCCTCTCCTAAACACTTTATCAAGATTACAGTTTAAGAATGAAACAGAAGAAAAACAAGAAAATAGTAATGATAAAATAATACAGTGAGTGAAAAGGGATGTTCTTCCTCTAAATAGACTCAAAACAACAACACAAAAACAAAACCCAATAGTGAGCAGAATAGTAGAGAGAATGAAAAATAATATGGAACAGTTGTTCCATGGTAGAGCAACCCTTTAAGGAAACAAAACACAAACTAACCATAGAAAATGGCATAATATTCAATGGAGATGTAATAGTAGCTCCACAAATACTGAGAAGGGACATATTAAAAGGAGTACATGATGACGTACATTGTGGCATAACAGCAATGCAAAGAAAAGTAAAAGTTACAGGCTTGGTGGCCAGGGTATATAAAAGACGTCGAGGAATACGTTAAGAGGTGTCCAAAATATGTGGAAAGGAAAAATTCGCTCATGGCCCAAGGAAGCAGAGCCATGTGTTAGGGTCCACATGGATCACACACATATCAGAGATTGAGGATTATATTAGTAGACTCATATTCAAGACAGTCAGAAATTGTCAGAGTAAAAGACAGAAAAGCCAAAATATAGAAGCATATTTACCAAAAATACTCTTCAGTTACGTATCTATTCCACATGCGGGAAAAAAAAAAACTAAGCCCATCGGCATTATAGGGAAGACAAATCAGAATGCTATAACTATGTCTTTCACAACGAAAGAAAAGGTATAGTATATGTGCATGGTTAAAATAAATTGGATGCATCCCATACAAGACACCACCATATCACCCACAATCTAATGACATTATGGAAAGAATGGTACAAACGGTGAAAATAGGATTGAAAACATAGGAGCATATTTACCAAAAATGCTCCTCAGTCACAGATCCATTCCACAGGTGGGAAGGAAACTGAGCCCTTCGGCATTAATGGGAAGACAAATCAAAGTCTCCATAACTATGTCTTTTGCAATGAAAGAAAAGGTATGGTATAAAAAGAATAAAGAGGTGAATCCAGAAGAAGCAAATTTCCTGATACAAAAAGTACATAACACAGTTATACTTGAGAAAAAGGGACAACATATACTGGCACATACAGATTAGTTCAGATGCAGAAACGAGCTGGATGATGTGGAAATGGAAGGGCAGGAACAAGAAGAGGTAGAACGTGACAAAAGTGGAACAGAGCAGGAAATGGAAAAAAGTAAGAATGAAAAGAGAGGACGAATATGAAGAAGAACATGAATAGAGACCAAGATCACCATTAAAGAAAAACAAGACAAAAGAAAGAATAATATAATATGAAAATAATCAAGAATATTAAAAGAAAAAAAAAACAAGTGTGTACGAATTCTCCGGTTCAGGGAGGTGTATTATCGTACACAAATTAATAGGCAAGTAGAAATAGAGGAGAGATAGGGAATAGAAAAACACTATCGACACAAAGGACACGGAGAGCTTTGCTACGACTACCACTACGTACAAGCAATTACTTCTCACCTTTCCTTCTTTCATTCTCACCTTTCCTTCTTTCATTCTCACCTTTCCTTCTTTCAATATTTTTCTCTTTCTCAATTTTTACAATATTTCCTTCTTTCTTGTAATTCCTCTTTCGCTTCTTCACTCCCAATCTTTACCTCTCATCGTTCTGGCCTTCAGTATTTTCCCCATTCTCCTTCTTCCATCCCCACCCCCGGTTACTATTTCTTCACGTCTAATTCTTTATCTTTCACCGATTCTTTCTCCTGTAAACATTCTCCAACTCTCTTTTCGAATTCCATTTCCAGCTTTTCTCTGCTTTCAATTCCTCTATTCTTCATTCCTAATCTTTTTACCCCTCTATTCCCGTCCTTCTCTCTAGTATTCTTGCTCTTCCACTCTCTATATTCTCTTCTTTCTTTTCACTTCTTTCCTTGTCTCCTAATTTGTTACCTCTCCCCCGTCTTTCTCTCTAGTATTTTTACTCTTCCACTCTCTTTACTCTATTTATCCTCTCTCTCCTCTTTCCTCTCCCTTCATTTTCTGTCTTTCCTTACCTCCTAATTTGTTACCTCTCCCCCGTCTTTCTCTCTAGTATTTTTACTCTTCCACTCTCTTTACTCTATTTATCCTCTCTCTCCTCTTTCCTCTCCCTTCATTTTCTGTCTTTCCTTACCTCCTAATTTGTTACCTCTCCCCCGTCTTTCTCTCTAGTATTTTTACTCTTCCACTCTCTTTACTCTATTTATCCTCTCTCTCCTCTTTCCTCTCCCTTCATTTTCTGTGTCTTTCCTTACCTCCTAATTTGTTACCTCACCCCGTCTTTCTCTCTAGTATTTTTGCTCTTCCACTCTCTTTACTCTATTTATCCTCTCTCTCCTCTTTCTTCTCCCTTCATTTTCTGTGTTTTTCCTTACCTCCTAATTTGTTAATCCTCCTCTTCCTCTCTTTAGTATTCTTTCTCTTCCACTCTCTATACTCTCTTCTTTCTTTTCACTTCTTTCCTTGTTTCCTAATTTGTTACCTCTCCCTATTTCTTGTCCCGTCTGTGCTGTTCTTCCTATTCCTCTTTCTTTGCCCCATTTATCTGATTTTTCATTTACCTCTCCGTCTCTTCTTTACATTTTCTCCCCTCCCTATTCCTTTTTTCTCAAGCATTCTTCCTTTTTTACTGTCTTTTCTCAATTTGCTTTCTCTTCTTTCCCCCTCCTTTCTCTGCATCACTTATAACCTATTTTTTCTACTCACTGTTTCTCTTTCCCCTACGTATTTCCTTACTTCCTAAGTTCTTACCCCTCTTTCTCTCCTCTTACTCTCTCCAATATTCATCATTTCTCTCCTCTTTATATTCTCTTTCTCTCTCTTTCCATGATGTGACTTCGCCACTGTTGTCAGTATCTTATCGTTAAAGAATCATATCTCTTCTTATTCACTTGTTATTACTAGACGTATAAGCGAAGAGAAAAACACAAGTCGTGAAAAGATGGGAAAGGTAGGAAAAAACTTTAATGAAAGGCGAACGTATCAGCGTCGCCTTATCATCTGAATTCTGCTCAACCAGTTTCATCATTTTTTATCAATTTATCCACTAAAGCAAACAGATAAGCATAAAAAACAAATGTAAAGTCATGTTTATTACAAATAAGTACAATAAATAAGATAGGAAGGTGCATATGCGAGGGAAGGGAGAAATATTTTCGGCTTCGAAAAACTTCCCCAAATATTGTGACGTTTGCTCAGATTTTGTGAAATGGGTTGGGAAAATAGCTTTTCATTACCATCTTATATATATATATATATATATATATATATATATATATATATATATTAAAAAAGGATTAATTCAATGATGTTGAATGGCCATTTCGATATGAAGATCCCCACGGGGGATAACACATCACCTCAGCAACAGAAAAATCCTTTCAGAAACTCTCTGTAATATTTTATTACATGGAGCTCTCTTCCTGTATCATTTTTAAATATTAAAATAAAATTTTTAATATTAATTAGGATCGGGTTTTTGGAATTTACCTTCCTGCTTTTTTCCCTTGGATTGAAGTATCTGAATTAATGTATATATATATATATATATATATATAAGTAAAAGACAATAGGAAAACTGTATTAGTTGCCTACGCGTTTCATCTAATAAATGCGTCCTTTTAAATTTCTACTTGTTTCTCCAATATATTGAAAGGAACAGGTTTCGCAATTTATTTTATAGATGCCTACTTCAGAAATATTATTTTTATTAGTGTTTGAGGATCTGAGTATACCCATAATGGTTTTGGAAGTGTTTCAGAGTATTTTAAGATTATTAAGATGAGATAGTTTGCTCTGGATAGTAGACCTGACATTAACTCTGAGAGATTTTTCATAAATATATATATATATATCTTATTAAAAAAAACCTAACCAAAAAAAAAAAAAAAAAACAGAAAAATCGACAAAGAACATAAAAACCACATAGACAGAATAAACCAGGAAGATAAATTAATTACAGACAAACTGAAAATAAGTGACCGTGTCCCCAAAATAGCAACGAAAGAAGCATATATACAGTTGAAGGACCACAAACCTGATTTTTACAGCAAATTACCCACAAGGATAATAAACCCTACCAAATCTGAAATAGGTAGGATAAGTAAAACAATATTGGAAAGAGTCAACAAACAGATAAAAAACAAAATTAAGCTAACGCAGTGGAAAGGTACGGTAGACGTAATCGAGTGGTTTGAAAAAATTGGTGGAAAAAATAAAGCCACTTTTTTGCATTTTGACATTGTGAACTTCTACCCATCAATTTCGGAGAACCTATTCAGCCTCGCCCTGGAATTTGCTGAGTTCTACTCGGGCATCACAGAGGATGAGATCAGAATTATCCGGAGCTGCAGGAAATCAGTTATAATCCACAACAACGAACAGTCGACTAAGAACTCAAAGGAGAACTTTGATTTATCAATGGGTGCACTGGATTCTGCAGAAGCTTCGGATCTAACCGGATTATTCTTACTGTACAACTTAACTGCACATAAGGAAATAGAAACGAGCTGGATAGGACTGTATAGGGACGACGGACTGATGATAATTGATAAATCTACTGGAGGTAAGGTTGATAAAACCAGAAAATTAATCCATAGAGTCTTTAAATCCTTTGGCCTTAACGTAGTAATTAACCACAATCTCAAGCAAGTAGACTTCCTAGACATAACATTAGACCTAGTATCGAACACTTTCTAACCTTATATGAAAAACAATGCTAACCCAATATATATAAACCCCAACTCTAATCACCCACCATCCATTATTAAGCACATCCCATCATCAGTTGAACGACGCATTAACACACACTCATCCAACAAAGAGATATTTGATAAGCACAAGGTAATTTATAATAGAATCCTTAATGAAAGCGGGTATAAATCATCAAAAATCAGTTTTGTGGAAAAATTCGAAAGTCAAAAAGCAGAAATAGAAGCAGGAAGATAATATGGTATAACCCATTTAACCAATCAGTTAATTTCAAGCTGGGACATAAATTTCTTAAATTAATAGAGAAGCACTTTCCCAAAAATAACCCTCTAAGCAAAATCTTTAATAAAAATACCATAAAAAGTAAGCTATAGCTGTTCTAATAATCTAGAAAAAAATAATCAAAATGCAAAACACAAAAATATTAAAAATACGCAGCAAAAATAAATCCAACACTAATACAAGTCCGTCCCATGACAACGACCTCTGTAACTGTAGAAACCCCAACCAATGCCCCATGGCCAATAAATGTCTGACGAAATCTCTGATATATATGTGTTCGATTTCATCCTTAGAAAATCCTAAAGATGAAAAAATATATATTGGGAATACCATGAACGTATTTAAAAAGCGCTTTTACAATCACCTCTCATCCTTCAATAACAGAGAAAAACAAAACATGACATCTCTCTCCAAACACTTTTGGAAATTAAAAAAACGAAACTAAAATACCTAAGGTCAAATAGAAAATTCTCAAAATAGCAAGAACAGCAAAATCTATAAAAGAACCATGCTTTCTTTGCCTTCAAGAAAAAATAGAGATCCTTAAATATATAAATAGTAACAAGCACTTAGATCAGAGACACGAAACCACAGTAAACTGCAAGCACATTAGGGACTTAACCCTACAATTATGCTAAGAAATACAAAGTGTTCGATTGATATCCTCATTATAAAAGATAAATAATGCTATAGAAAAAAATCGATCCAATAAATCCTTAAAGGAAGGCCTATCACTAAAGCGTACACTAATAACCTTACTAAACACAATAACCTTACTTAAATACAAAAATATTCCGTACTAGAAAAATCAAAATTAAATAAATGGCTCCCAAACTTGAAAAAGAATCAACATTCATATATTCAAAATCAAGATTAAATATACTACTTCAGAATAATTATATCATACACAAAAATAAACTGTAAGCACACGTAAGATCTAACCCCACAGTCACCCCCCCCAAATACTGGGAATTTGAATAAATATTTTTATTATTATAAAAGATAAAAAATGCTACAGAAAAATCGATGTAATAAATCCTTAAAATAAGATCTAATGCCCGCAAAAATATCTAAATAAATAAAATATATAAAAAATTAAAAGAAATAAATAAGATTCCAAACGATAATTTATAGAAAAAAAGAAGATATAAAAAAAATTAAAAGAAAAAACCAACCCTCTAAACTTAAAATTAAGATTAAACATACAACTTTATATAAAAAACTGATAAAACGCTAATTTGCATTTACTTCCCAAAAAATACAAATTTAGATTTCTTGAAATAACTTTGCCTAAATACAATTATACTCCAAACTTGAATATATAAAAAAAAGGGAAGAAAAAGAAAAGGAGAAGAGGAAAAAGAAAGAAAAGGGGAAGAAGGGGGATATGTGTGTATATATATATATATATATGTTTTTTTTTTTTAAAAAGGAACCCTATAAAATAAAAAAATATTCCATACCGAAAAAATCTAAATTGGAAAGAAAAACACCCCACCCCTATCACGTCTATGAAAACCTAGACACAGGATCAAAGTAAATACATGAATTAGGTCCACTAACAGCAGACATCAACCAATTAAACGATAGCCAACCATAAAAATGACCACTCAACATCGCCTCTTAGAAATCCCAACCAAAAGATATACCTAACCGATAAAAAGATAAAACATACATTCCAACAGATAATACCATTAATCAACAATTTCACACTTACACACCAAATTCCTCAAAAGTCTAACGGTCAAAACGAGATATTCACTTAATTACCAATAACCCCAACCAACCCCCACGACAACAACGAACCAAATATAAACAGAATGATTCCAAACCTTTATTTCCCCCGAAGAGGTGTTTAAATCCAAACACTGAAACAACCATATGATTGTAGGGAAGAGGACATATATAGAAGAAATTATGTTCATGTTCTAAAACATAATTTATAATATATATATATATATATATATATATATATATATATATATATATCCAAATGAATAAGGACGAAGAAAATAATTGCAACGTTCAAAACATTAATTTAAAAGAGTGTTCAGTATAAAAATAGAGCAATGAATAATTATTATACTTGAGAACATGTACAAACTACAAACAACTACAATTACATTGTACATTATGTTTCGACATTGTCGAAAATAGAAAACGAATTCATGGTTTGTCTATATTTTTGAGATAAGGCAGTATTTACACTATTTACATTATTTGGACTATTGTCTTCATCTTTGTTGGTATTTGTACGACCTTTCGGCTGTTCTAGGCTCCAACCTTGTTCAGGTGCTAGGAATTTGGAACCGAAATTCCTAGCACCTGAAATTCGAATTTCGAACCGAAATTTCGGTTCAAATGGCAACAAAGTTGAAAACAATACTCCGAATAATATAAATACTGTGAATTAATGGTTATTTAGAAAGTTAAGGAGGGGAAGCGAGGAAAGTTAAACAATATGATTATGGGTGTGTCTGGATTACTCAATTAAAGTGAGAATTAAAACGAACTATAAAAGTGAACATTTAGGTTGTATGGAGATGGGTTGCTAAACCATGTCACGACAAAATAACACTCTTTTCCAGTCTGGGGAAGGCACATATTAGGAACACGTAGGCTGTGAATGCTGGACAATATAATCGAAAATGAGGAAAAAACTGGAAGCGGCCGAAATGTGGTTCTACAGAAGGATGCTACGGATATCGTGGACTGAGCATACAAGCAACGACGAAGTGTTAGAAAGAATGGCAACAAAAAGGAAATTGATGCTGAGCATCAGGAAGAGACAACTGAAGTTCCTGGGACATGCAATGAGGAAGGAGAGCCTGGAGAACCTGATACTGACTGGACAGATAGAAGGAAGGAGAGACAGAGGAAAGCAGCGGATAACATATTTGCAGGGCCTGATCAGGTGGATGACGGAACGGGGATTGCCAGGAGCAACAGGAGCAAACATACTAAAGCCACAAGGGATAGGGAGACGTGGAGAGCCATGATCGCCTACGTCCTGAAGGGACAGGGCACATAGAAGAAGAAGTATACAGAGTAATTTTGAACAACAGATCAGATTTTAAGAGTTTTCAAAAGATTATTTTTAATAGTTCAGAAGTTTCTTAAAGAGATTTATTAGTAAGGATAAAATTTAATGAAGTAACTATAATAATATAGTATAATAATATATACTAAGTAATATGCATATTGATAATATTAATAATAATGGTGTACATCAAAATGAACACAATACTATTAACTATTGCAACCAAATACATAATAATTAGAAACAAGATGAAAAAACTCTCAAAAACACAATACGTAGAAATGTTAAACCAATAAATAATAAAAATAATCAAATTCAGCTCATCATATATTAAAACAAAAATTCAAAACAATTGACCTCATAGTCTCTAATAACCCTACAAGCACTCAACTAAATCCTCTACAGAAAACCAATGCAGTGTATCAATTTACATGCCCGTTCAGAGATTGTATCTCTGGTACTAATAATAAACCCACTACATATATTGGTTTTACTACAACCACGCTCTCTCGTAGACTTACCTGTCACCTTTCTGATTAGAGTACAATTAAAGAACATTTCTTAGAAAAACATAGTGTTGTAAGTAATATCAGACGGATTTTAGTCAACAATACAATAATCCTCACTCATACACACAGTAAAAAGAACTTTCAGATATTGGAGGCCATCTACATTAAATCCAAACAACCCACACTGAATAAAATCACGTCATAACATATTACATTGCATTTACATATATGGTTCTGTTATTATTTCGAGCTCTCAAGCGGTGTGACGTCATACAACCGCATTAGAAATTTACGTTTGCTATTTTTGGTAACTGTTATTGTTGCTTAGCAAAGTTTTATGTCAACACAAGATAAAATCGTCGCTGATGGTGGATGTTTTTATGTTAACGTCCTTGTAACCTCTCTGAAGATGGCTCATGTGAGCCGAAAGCTTAGAAACAATTTAATAAAAAATTATCGAAATATTGGAGAATTTTTGTCTTTATTTTTACCAGAAATTAAAGCCGAAATACGATATTTAGAACGGCTCATGATTAAACATAATAGACATTCATTGTCTCTTATATTTAACAGTATATGTTTAGAAAATTATCTGCTGCCTTAATACACTATATATATAATAATAATATATACTAAGCTATACTTGAAATTAGGCAAAGGAAATAAACATTGTGGTGGTTATTAATTATTATTAATTAAATGTTAATTATTATTAGTTATATATAATTAATTACTTATTATTATTATTATTTATTAATTAGTAGTAATTAATCATTAATAAAATAATGGTTATGTATTTTTAAAGCATAAGTTATTTACGAACATTGCAATTATTTAAATTTTAAAGTGAAATATTTACGGTGTTTACATAATTCATTTCTATGGTTCCTATTTCTGATTTTATCCATTTAAAAATTTCCTTTTTATCTCGGAAGCTCTATTAGTATTTATATATATATATATATATATATATATATATATATATATATATATATATATATATATATACTAATGTCTATTATGTTTAATCATTAGCCGTTCTAAATATCGTATTTTGGCTTTAATTTCAGGTGAAAATAAAGACAAAAATTCTCCAACATTTCGATAATTTTTTATTAATTTGGTTCTAGGCTTTCAGCTCACATGAGCCATCATCAGAGAGGTTATTAAGACGGTAACACAATAATATCCACCATCAGCGATGATTTTATTTTGTATTGACATAAAACTCCGCTGGTCAAAGGCAATAGCCAACTAACCAACTTAATAAAAAATTATCCAAATTTTCCTTTTTATCTCGGAGGCTCTATTAGTATATATATATATATATATATATATATATATATATATATATACGTGTGTGTGTGTGTGTGTGAATAACAACAGGTAGGGAAAGTGTCTTTAGTCTAACTTATTTCACTTTATTAAGTTACTTCAGAGATTCAGAATGTTGATCTGTGACAGAGAGAGAGAGAGAGAGAGAGAGAGAGAGAGAGAGAGAGAGACAGACAGACAGACAGACAGACAGACAGACAGACAGATAACGAGAGAGAGCGAGAGAGAGGGAAAATCAAACACATACACAGATTTAAAACGTTCAAAATTCCTAGCATCTGAAGAAGACCGAAACGTCATGTTATTCGTTTCTTTCTTTTTAATTTTTATTAAAAATTTTTTAAACAGATTTTCAACTTCCAAAAAAGCGTGGCAATATTAATATGAACAGAGAAATAAACTAGCACGTTTTGTTTACTGGTGGTGAAATTTGATCTAGGCATAAGTTATGTCCGTTTAATTTGGAGTCATCAGAAGACAATGGGAATGAATGAAATAATATTTTTGATAAAAAGGATTTTGGATTAGATTGAACATCGAAATGTATTTTGTTTACTAATGGTCAAATATGATCTAGCGTAAGTTTGGTGCCGTTTAATTTGGGTTATCAAAGAATGGTGGAAATGAACGAAAATAATTTTTTGCAAGTGAACTTGAAATAGCGCTTAATAAGCAAAGAGAACTTCGAAATTTGCATGATTTTGTCTAAAGCAACCAGACATTCGTGATAAGAGCACGTGAATGGCCTGGCTTGTGACCCTCCGGTTTTCTGTATAAGCGCGTCGTAATGCTGAAGAATGTGAGAGTCGAACGACGACCGTGGAAGCGTACGGTCGTGTGATATCGGGTCTCCCCGATGAGCGGGGTGCTGACAATAGAGACCAGAACTGTGTGAGCAAACGGGTCACCCCCGCACCCCCGCACCCCCCCGCTGGAGTAAGGTTGCTAACAATTCGGACCAATCAACCACATAATAGAAGATGTCTTTGTATGAAAAAGGAGAGTAAAATATATTTTATATTTGACTTGCATTTGGTCTTATTGCTTCAGACAGAGGCTTTGTTGCAGATTGTAATTGTTGTTGCTGGCGGTGACGACGGGACGACAAGGAAGAGGAAGATTATGAAATGATTATATGAAATTGATGTTTTCTGAAGAAGTCGAGTTAAGGGTTCCCGACAAGGACATTTATGATTTGAAAAGTTTTAGCGTCGCCCCGAATTTGTTGTGGATTGTTAAAGTTTAATAGTCACCGAAGGACTTTGAGAAATGTCGTCGTCGTAGCGTCGCAATGAAAAACCGCTGAGTATATTCAGAATTGCATCAGCCGTCGTTTGTACCAGCACCTTTGCAAGATACTGTGGTCCTCGCGTTATATTTGAGAAGAATTGACTCCGTCAAAAGAGTCTGGAGAATATTGTTGAAAAGAGTTATATATATATATCTTCTGAGTCGATTTAACAACAAGTTAACCAGAAACACACACACACACACACACACACACTCTCTCTCTCTGTCTAGACTCCAGTGTGTGAGTTATTATGCTAAAAGTTTTTTACTTTCTGTAACTTTTTTCTTTTTCTATTTTTTTCTTGTATATAAAAGACATTAACAGTGCGACTATCAAACCTTTGTTTGTTCGGCTTTTAATTCTCGGTTTTAAAAATCTTGCAAAAATAAAATATATATCGGTGACACATTATTTTCGGTAAATTAGAAAATATGATGTGAAGTTAATCTGGTTTACACAAGTATTACTTATTTATAGCATGAAAATTTAGAATAAAACTATTCCTTAAACAGAGAGTTGAGCTTTTTCAACCCTTTCGTTTGAAATGCGTAGACGGATTGTCAGATGAGATAAGGTAAGTGTATGGCGATCACAAGTGATATAATTATAACAATGTTTTTTCTGTAAGAGGAAGAAACCCTGAAACACATGAGCTTTTGATATGCACATAGAAAATACCATACAAAAAAACAAAAAACAACTTCAAATAGATGCACACACACACACACACACACACACACACACACACACACACACACACACATATGTATTTTAAATAATACGAAGGCACGACGATTTATAATCATTTTTGAAATTTTCGAATGGTAAATGTAATCTTCACTTAATAAGTTTATAAACTTACCCCAACAAGTCTTTGAAGTATTTTAAAAATATTTTTGAAACTTTATAAATTATTATAATTAGAAAAAAAGTAAAACAATTCTTTTAAAATTTCATTATGAATCGAAAATAAATTTCTTCAGACTATAATGTCCTTCATTTATATTATTTATTAAAGCAATTAAAAGTTTATTGAATTAAATACTGTCATAGTTACTGTGCATTTTATTTTACTATTCGCAGTAGATTTTCGGAAATAAAGCAAAATGATTAGAACCAACTTAATAAAAAATTATCATTACATCAGATTTACATTCCCCAATGAGTTTCGCGTTTAACCAATAAAGCTATGTCCGACCTATTTGCTTCAATTTTCTTGACTGTGGAGATGGGGTAATCTCATAGAATGGTGACATCTATTTCTGTAACTGGTGCTTAGTGATGTTCATACCTGTGTTTGTTTACATATTTTCTATAGTGTTTGCACATTGTCCAGTGTAAATATTGCCCTATTCTATCGTGACGGTTTTTATATTCATTGGGGCAAGTACAGAACATCCTGAGATTAGATGATCTATTGTTTCTTGGTATTTATCACAAATCCTGCATTTTAGATCCACATTATTTTTTATTATATTTGCCTGAAAGTTTCTAGTGAAAAGACTTTGGTCTTGCGCTGCAAGAATAAAGCCTTCAGTTTCAGACTTTAATCCAGATGCACGTAACCATCGATGAGTTTATAAACAGTGGATTTATTGGCACGTTCTGGATATTGGCCATGCAGAGGTTTGTCTTGCTAGCATTGTTTCATCTTTATCTTTGCCTTTCTTTTACATATTTTTGATGCAATAGTTGATTCTTCTTCTTCTTCTTCTTCTTCTTCTTCTTCTTCTTCTTCTTCTTCTTATTATTATTATTATTATTATTATTATTATTATTATTATGTCATTTTTCATCATATTTCGATTTCTGCTTTGGTCTCACTACCAACCAAGTCTGCGGGGAGACCTAAGGCAGGTAGTGGCGTGTTGTTATGGCTCCATTTCATGTTTTTCTATCTTCCCTATCATCCCCAGCATTACATAGATAAAGTTTTCCTTGGTGTGTGGGCTGTACTTAATAAGACAATTTTTTGTATATCTCTTAAGCTGGGGTTTCCAGGGATTCTTTCAATGTGTTGTTTTGTTCCATTTTTTATCATTCCAAGTGCACCTGCTATCACTGGCACAACTCTTGTTTTCAATTTCCACATTTTTTCTATTTCAATTTCCAGGTCTTTATATTTTGACAGTTTTTCAAATTCCTTGATTGCTATGTTACAATCCGCTGGACAAGCCATATCAATTAATAGACAAGTTTTCTCCTTCTGGTTTTTAACAATAATGTCTGGCCTGTTTGCTTCAATTTTTCTGTCTATGTAGATGGTGTAATCCCATAGAATGGTTACATCTTCTATTTCTGTAACCGGTGCTGGATGATGTTCATACCAGTGTTTGTTTACAGCTTTTCCATAATGTTTGCACATTGTCCAATGTAAATATTGCCCAACTCTATCGTGGCGATTTTTATATTCGTGTGGGGCAAGCACAGAACAGCCTGAGATTAGGTGGTCTATTGTTTCTTGCTGTTTATCACAAAACCTGCATTTTGGATCCATATTATTATGCATAATATCTGCCTGAAAGTTTCTCGTGAAAAGACTTTGGTCTTGTGCTGCAAGTATAAATCCTTCAGTTTCAGACTTTAATCCAGATGCACGTAACCATCGATGAGTATGTCATTTTTCATCATATTTCGATTTCTGCTATGGTTACTGTTGGGACGCCCGCGCCTATTCGGCTATAATGGACTATTCCATTACTATGTAAAGTAATGGTGGCATCTTCGTAGGCGAATGTGCCGAGCAACCGATCGACAAGTCAGTCGTAGACTTCCGGTGACGACCCGGAAGTACCCATTGCTCATACTACGTCTTACGACGGTTGAGACGATTAACCTTTATTCTTGTATTGGATACTAATAACCTTTGTAAATACTATTTTCACGGAATACAACAATTAACCCATTCCTGATGTTGAGTTATTTATTCTTACTCACGACATAACAGTCACACTACCAACCAAGTCTGCGGGAAGACCCAAGGCAGGTCGTGGCGTGTTGTTATGGCTCCATTTCATGTTTTTTCCATCTTCCCCATCATCCCTAGCGTTACATAGACAAAGTTCTCCTTAGTGTGTAGGCTGTACTTAACAAGACAATTTTTTGTATATCTCTTAAGCTGGGGTTTCCAGGGATTCTTTCAAGGTGTTGTTTTGCTCTATTTTTTATCATTACAAGTGCGCCTACTATCACTGGCACCACTCTTGTTTTCAATTTCCACATTTTTTCTATTTCAATTTTCAGGTCTTTATATTTTGACAGTTTTTCAAATTCCTTGGTTGCTATGTTGCAATCTGCTGCACAAGCCATATCAATTAATAGGCAAGTTTTTTCTTTCTGATTTTTAACAATAAACATTCTTATTATTATGTCATTTTTCATCATATTTCGATTTCTGCTTTGGTCTCACTACCAACCAAGTCTGCGGGGAGACCTAAGGCAGGTAGTGGCGTGTTGTTATGGCTCCATTTCATGTTTTTCTATCTTCCCTATCATCCCCAGCATTACATAGATAAAGTTTTCCTTAGTGTGTGGGCTGTACTTAATAAGACAATTTTTTGTATATCTCTTAAGCTGGGGTTTCCAGGGATTCTTTCAATGTGTTGTTTTGTTCCATTTTTTATCATTCCAAGTGCACCTGCTATCACTGGCACAACTCTTGTTTTCAATTTCCACATTTTTTCTATTTCAATTTCCAGATCTTTATATTTTGACAGTTTTTCAATTCCTTGATTGCTATGTTACAATCCGCTGGACAAGCCATATCAATTAATAGACAAGTTTTCTCCTTCTGGTTTTTAACAATAATGTCTGGCCTGTTTGCTTCAATTTTTCTGTCTGTGTAGATGGTGTAATCCCATAGAATGGTTACATCTTCTATTTCTGTAACCGGTGCTGGATGATGTTCATACCAGTGTTTGTTTACAGCTTTTCCATAATGTTTGCACATTGCCCAATGTAAATATTGCCCAAATCTATCGTGGCGATTTTTATATTCATTTGGGGCAAGCACAGAACAGCCTGAGATTAGGTGGTCTATTGTTTCTTGGTGTTTATCACAAAACCTGCATTTTGGATCCATATTATTATGCATAATATTTGCCTGAAAGTTTCTCGTGAAAAACTTTGGTCTTGTGCTGCAAGAATAAAGCCTTCAGTTTCAGACTTTAATCCAGATGCACGTAACCATCGATGAGTATTAACTTTGTCAACATTGGATTTATTGGCACTTTCTGGATATTGGCCATGCAGAGGTTTGTCTTGCCAGCGCTGTTTCATCTGTTCAAGAGCTTTATCTTTGGCTTTCATTTTCATATTTTTTGCCGCAATAGTTGGTTCTTGGCTTCTGTTTTGCTTTTCTACAGAATCTACTAACTGTAAATCTTGTTTGTATTTACTGCCTTCTTTTATTATTGAATATTTTTTCTTTCTTTCTTCATGTTGCCTTACTAATTGTATCATCCAATCCTTTGTTGTTTCTATGTATGTTACTAAGCCAATAGTTGTTGTCTTGTATGAAAATTCCAGCTGAATAAGACCTCTTCCACCTTCTTTACGGTCTTTATAGACGGTCTACATCAGCCTTTGGATGATGCATCTTATGCTTAGAAAGAAGCTTTCTTGTTTTAGCATCCATTCGCCTGATGTCGTTTAGAGTCCAGTTTAAGATGTTAAAGCTATATTGGACAACTGGGATTGCAAGGCTATTAATGGCCATAACTCTGTTCTGTGAATTTAATTCAGTTTTTAATATCATTCGTAGCCTTCTATAGTACTCTTTACGCACTATTTCTTTCATTTTTTATGGTGAATGTTTTCGCTCTCATTTACACCTAGGTATTTATAAGCTTCTTCTGGTTTCAATTCTTTTATTGTTACAGCAGGGTCTAAGCTAATTGAGGATGTTTCTTGTATTGATCCACGTAAAACTGTAGCTTTAGAACATTTATTCAAATTAAATTTCATTCCAATGTCTTCGCTGAAGCATTTTACAGTTTGCAGAAGACCTTCCAGCTCATTATCATTCTTAGCATATAACTTTAAGTCATCCATGTAAAATAGATGGCTTATTTTCTTTTGGCCTATTTTATAACCACATTCTGTCTTATTAAGTTGACTGGTTAGTGCTATTAATGATATGCAGAATAGTAAGGGATTATTATTATTATTATTATTATTATTATTATTATTATTATTATTATTATAGCACTTATATTGCAACAATCAAACTATGAATAATTATCAATGTGTATTTATATATTTCTGGTGCATTTATTTATATATTTCCTGTCCCATCTCAAGTGAGGTATTTCCACTTAAATTATTAAAATTTATGAGTGATTATATTCCTTAGTTGTTTTAATAATCTATATATTTTTATTTGCCTTTAGGCAAACTTAGTCTGAACCAAATGAACTGTTTAACAAATCAGTCCCTTTACTCCCACGTTTCTTAGATGTCAATCTTATTTGTTCAAGCCGTTCATGGGTGGCACTCAGATACCTTTGTCTTTTCAGTGATCGTCTTGCTTCAACTTGGTCTTGAATTGTGCTTTGTTGTCATTGTCTTTGTTGTTCTGTTGCTGAACATTTTGTTTTTAATTCTTTTTTTTCAATTTCACTGTTATATGAAAAACATAACATTTTAACATGGAAAGATCTTGAGTAAAAACCGATTTATGTTACACCAGGATTAATCAAGATATATAGATATCATTGACTGTGTGAAAATATATGTAAGGGGAACGGATTAATGAAACGGATTATTTATTGGCAACGATTTAGATGTAAATTCTTTATCTTCACTTCATTGAATCATCGTGAATTGTTTCATTGCACCTTACTATTAACACTTTCTAGCAGTTGCCAGAATTTCTGATGGTACAGGTTCTCTGGTATATAATATATATTAATATTGTATGATTTTCACATGTTCTTCAACTATTACATGCCCTCGACGAGGTGAGGATGGCTACATCTCAGCACTTACACACAGCTTAGTGGTACAATACATTCCTCAGCACATGAGCTAATTCAAGCAGTAGTGCCACCCGCGCACTATAAAATCTGTCTGCTTGTCTGTTCTTTCTTTCTTTCA
Source organism: Ascarosepion bandense (assembly GCA_037127315.1). Lineage (NCBI taxonomy): Eukaryota > Metazoa > Mollusca > Cephalopoda > Sepiida > Sepiidae > Ascarosepion > Ascarosepion bandense. The sequence continues at coordinate 893,864 of JBBBDQ010001050.1, read as the reverse complement.
TTCTTTCTGCTTTCTTTCTTTCTTTCTTTCTTTCTTTCTTTCTTTCTCCATTAACATGTGTACAACTGTTGGTTTTTCTTTTACATTTGTTTCACTTTTGAATATCCATAATTTTATAGCTTGCCCAAGTATTAGCGTCTCTCTGATGAGAAATTTCTTTCCTTCTTTCTTTCTTTCTCCATTAACATGTGTACATATGTTGGTTTTTCTTTTACATTTGTTTCACTTTTGAATATCCATAATTTTATAGCTTGCCCAAGTATTAGCGTCTCTCTGATGAGGAATTCCTTTCTTTCTTTCTTTCTTTCTTTTTTTCTTTCTTTCTTTCTCCATTAACATGTATACAACTGTTGGTTTTCCTTTTACATTTGTTTCACTTTTGAATATCCATAATTTTATAGCTTGCCCAAGTATTAGCGTCTCTCTGATGAGGAATTCCTTTCTTTCTTTCTTTCTTTCTTTCTTTCTTTTTTTCTTTCTTTCTTTCTCCATTAACATGTATACAACTGTTGGTTTTCCTTTTACATTTGTTTCACTTTTGAATATCCATAATTTTATAGCTTGCCCAAGTATTAGCGTCTCTCTGATGAGGAATTCCTTTCTTTCTTTCTTTCTTTCTTTCTTTCTTTCTTTCTTTCTTTCATTAACATGTATACAACTGTTGGTTTTTCTTTTACATTTGTTTCACTTTTGAATATCCATAATTTTATAGCTTGCCCAAGTATTAGCGTCTCTCTGATGAGAAATTTCTTTCTTTCTTTCTTTCTTTCTTTCTTTCTTTCTTTCTTTCTTTCCATTAACATGTGTACATATGTTGGTTTTTCTTTTACATTTGTTTCACTTTTGAATATCCATAAGTTTATAGCTTGCCCAAGTATTAGCGTCTCTCTGATGAGGAATTCCTTCAAATTAAGTGCACTAACAAAAAGAAGATTATGTTAAAAAATAAACCCTTAACACTGTTTATGTTGTTGGGAATGTTGCAATATTCATGACGTTTCCGTCGTTGTGCACTCCGTTTTTTTTCCAGGTGATTGATAGAATATTCTGATTCAGTGAGCGATGCTTCTTCCAAATGTCTCAGTAATATTTCCATTTAACTTTTGAAATTTTGTTCACTTCTGTCGTAACTAGGTCTTGAATGCGCATCTCTTCTCATCACTGGATTCAACTAACACTTTTGCCCACTGGATTATGGGCCCTTGATGATATCAGTACATGATTTTGGGGACTTATGAATCTAATATTTCAGGTACCAATTTTTTATCAGAGCACATATTACAATTTTGTTGTTTGTTATTGTTTTTCTCTAGCACTTCGCATTACTCGTTCCCATATTGTATTCATTTTTATGCTTGACCGACTTAAGAGATTTTTGTGGCCTAGCATATGAGCTGATTCCTTAAATATTCGTATGGTGTTGTCTTTTATTTAAACTTCATCCCACAAGGAGAGTTGAAAGAGAGAAAGATAATCAGGTATATAGAAATCAGAGGAATGAATAGAAGGGTCAGGATTAGTTTCACAGAAAGCTAAGATGTCAGGTTGAGGGAGGTAGGGAACTGGCTCAGACTGCAGCATAATGTTGCCTCAGGGTTGCCCAACAGAGGCACTTGCAGGGACACCCATCAGTGCGGGACACTACTGTGCAGGGGGCTACGTAGAGTGGAGAAAGGCTGATTAAATATAGGAAATAACAGAGGGTGGGTGATAGGCGGGTGAGGATACCGAGAATGAGGGTTGGGTAGATGAGAGTGTTGTGAGAATAGTTGGGAGTTAGTGTGATAGGAGGTGTTTATTGACCCTACATTTAAACACCTGGAGATTGTAACTGTCGGGAAAGCAGAGTTGTGGAAGGGAGTTCCACAGGCGGGAAGCGCGAGAAAAGAAGCTGTTGGAGTAGAATTTACGGTTACATCTTATTTGTTTAACTGTAAAAGGGTGGGACCTAGTTGCTAATCTAGTATCTCGTGTAAATTCGTGCTTAGGCGGCACCAGTGATCTAAGCTCATCGGAGCAGTAGCCATGAAAGTACTTGTAGAAGAGGCACAGGGAAGCCACATCACGCCGGTGTGAGAGCGGCTGCAGCTGGTCTGCCAAGTCAGTATCAACCACGTTACAGATCCTCCTTTGTATTTTGTCAAGAAGCCCAAGGAGAGCAGCAGGGGCACCCGACCAGATATGGCAGCAATATTCAATACACGGGCGGATGGTAGATTTGTATATGTGCAGAATAGTTTCAGGTGGGAAAAATTTCCGGGCCCTGCACAGGGAGCCCACTTTCATAGCAGCAGATTTGGCAATGGATTCAATATAGTCATTCCATTTGAGGTCCGCCGAGAGTGTAAGGCCAAGGAGGCGTAGTATTTTACTCTCTGGGGGGCTAGCCTGTCCCATGCTAATGGGAGGTAGATGCGATTGTCTATGGTGGTTAGTTGATAACAGCTTTGTTTTGGAGGCATTGAAATTTACCAACCATTTCCTACCCCAGGTCACTACGGATTGGAGGTCCCTTTCAAGTGCGGCAGCGAGGTTCACTTTGTCGTCCAGACCTGGTTTCTGATCGATGCAGGAGTAGATTGTTGTCGTCGGCATACATACCCACTTGGGATCTAATGGTGTCAGGGAGATCATTAATGTAGATCAGAAAGAGCGTGGGACCTAGGATAGAACCTTGAGGGACGCCCGCGTTCGTCTGGTAGTTTTGGGAGGCATGCCCATTTAATACCACCTTTAATGTGCGGTTAGAGAGGAAGGACTGGATGAGGTCAAACAGATGTCCAGTTATCCCATAGCTCCGCAGTTTGCACAAGAGGCCAGCATGCCAGACCCTGTCGAATGCTTTGGAGATATCCAAGGCAACGGTTCGGGCTTCACCATTCTTGTCGAGTGCCTGGTATATGTACTCGGTAATGGTCGTTAGCATATCAGCAGTAGACCTGGTGAAGCGAAACCCATACTGTTTGTCAGAGAAAAGCCCGTTGGTCATAAGGTGCTGAATCACCTCGGCGTTGATAATGGCTTCGAAAACTTTGCCAAAGATTGGAAGGAGACTAATAGGACGGTAACTGGCGGGGTCTGAGGGTTCGCCAGAATTCTTAAATATAGGTACTACGCAGGAGGACTTCCAACAGGCAGGAAAGCAGGAAGCAGATAGGCAGAAGTTATAGAGTTTAGAGAGGACAGAGGAGAGTTCTGGGGCACATTTCTTCAGTACTATGACTGGGATTCCGTCACCGCCGCTCGCTTTGTGTGGGTCAAGTTGCGCAATTATCTTGGCGACCAGCGAGGGTGAAATGTGGACGTTATTTAGTTGAGCCTTAGTTCTGGGTGGGAAGTCTGGTGTAGTTATTCCTAACGAGTCCAGTGTCGAATTGGTTGAGAATTTACGGGCAAAGCATTCAGCCTTGTCGGCTGGGGAGGTGAGAACTTCAAATTCATTGATTAGTGGGGGTATTGAAGTCTTGTTCCTGCTGAGCACGCTTTTGCAGAGACGCCAGTAATCTTTGGAGCCAAACTTAGAGGATGCTATGCGTTGCCTAATTCTGGTAGCAAACGCCCTCTTGGCTTCGTTCAGTACTTTTTTACACTTGTTCCGTGCTGAGGTGAAAAGGCGCCTGTTTTGGTTCGACGAGCAGCTTCGATAGAGCCGGAAGAAATGGTTCCGGTGGGCAATAGCGGCCGAGCAAGCGGGTGAGAACCAGGGGGACGAATTAGGTTTTAGTTGGAATTTTCTGGCAGGGATAAAAGCATCGATGCCAGCCTTAACCCAAGAGGAGACTTCGGAGGCACAGTCTTCGACAGGAAGATCAAACACGTTGTTCCAGGAGACGTCGCAGAGGAAGTCCCTGAACGAGTCCCAGTCGGCTCTTTGGTAGCAGTATGATATTCTGCTGGTCTGGTTTTCTTGGGTAGAGTTAGTGCGGATTGATATGTTTACGGAGACTACGGCGTGGTCAGAGTTTCCAAGGGGGCAGAGTTGCCTGGTAGTGCAGGAGTCTGGGATGGAGGTAAAACAAAGGTTGAGTAAAGAGTCCCTTCCGTTAGGGTTTTTAGAGAAACGCGTGGGGAAGTCCACCACTTGCGTTAGAGCTTGGGCTATTGAAAAGTGCATGGTGCGGATCCCAGCAAGGTCGGTGGCTGAGTTTTCAAGCCACTTGGTGTGGTGGGCGTTAAAATCGCCAAACACAAATATATGGGCAGATGGGTGAGAAGAAATGGCTCTGTCGATGTTAGTCGAGATGCAATCAAGTAACGTACAGTCAGAGGAGGAGGGGGAGCGGTAGAGGAAGAAGAGATAGTTAACCGAGCTTAGAAGTGAGAGACGGAAGCACATGAAGGAATGATCAAGGGATTCAAGAGATGTGACCCTGGCTAGGGGGAGTTGTTCGCTGACATATACACCAAGCCCATGCATATGGACATTGGAGTCCTTCCTGAAGAGAGGAAGGTAACCAGGAACGAACAGCTCTGAAGAGGGGATAGAAGGGTCAAGGTTAGTCTCACATATAGCTAAGATATCGGGTGAGTTAGTTAGAAGGAAAGACTCTACACTATCAAAGTTACTGCGAATACCTCGTATATTTGTGAAGGTAACGCAGATAGGTTTGGGCGATTTACGACTAGCTGGTTTAGGCTTGCTATTTTGTTTGTTTAATTTCATGCTGGTTATAGTTGTGGATAGAGAGAGGTCTAGAGTAGGGTCAGATGGTCGTTAATTGCAGCAGGTGAAGGATGGAGAATGGCGCCGCCTGCAGCATAATGTGGCCTCGGGGTTGCCCATCGGAAATTCATGCAGGGACGCCCGTCCATGCGCGAAATGGCACTACAGGAACCCCGATATTATTCAACTGTTGATCAGAGCAGCCTCTCGAGACGCTACGCAAGAGTTCGGGCTCCTAATTACCAGTCGGAAGCAGCAACCAGGAAACTGCCAACCCGGTACCCTCAGAATGAAGAGACTTTGCCACCATACTCACCAACTGCAAAAAGCTTCCAGCCGAACCGACATAAAGACCGAAAAAGAGAGAGATGAACCGGGAACCCCTTCCTAAACAAGAAACAAGGCGATCACCTTATATATATATATATATATATATATATATATATATATATATATATATATTGTGTGATTTTGGCAGCATTTTTTCATTAATACAGGTTTCATTGAATAATATAGACAAGTTCTGTCTATTTATTTTGTGTAAGATCCTTTTGTATGATCTGATTAGCTTGATAGTGTTGTCATGGAAAGACGACAAGAAATCGCAGTAATTGTTGATTTTTTTATCAGGTCTGAGCTTTTGGCTTACATAAGCCATTATCAAAGAATGAACATTTAATATATAGTGAACATAGAACATTTAAATTATTAACAGAGTGGAATTAAACAGAGAAACTTAAACCACGGAGACAGGTCCATTTTTAACGTGGCAGATAGCCGCAGGCGGTGACGAACTGGCGGTGGTGGGTTCTTGGTCACATGAGGGTATAGTGGCATCAGGGGATTGGTCTACGAGCTGCTACTACTATGGGTAGAGTGGGTAAGCGTAGTAACTATGACCTCTCCCGTCGATTACAGGCATTAGAGTATGTTTATAGAGATATCGAAATTTATTTTATTTAAGCTAGGCTTAAGCTGCTTGATGTAGATAGCTTCTAGAATTTTGAGTTTTCGTTTATTATTTTCTTGTCTAAGTACACATGTATTTTCAACAAGCATTTTTCTAAGAAGTGTGCGTTGATAGCCGTGGTGTTTTAAATGTCGGAATATGTTAGAATTGTTATTTAAGTGTAATGTAAGCCTCCGCGAGAGCGAGTTCGTAGTATGCCCAATGTAGATATTATTTAGTTTGTTAGAGATACATTCTCAAAAGGGGCATTTGAATTTATATATATATATATATATACGAAAATTTTAAGATTTACTAAATACAGCCGACATTTTTAATCTATTTGATTAAACATTATTTTTAATAGATACTTATATTTAAGTAGATAATCTGTTTTTAATTAAACATTATATATATATATATATATATATATATATAAGTAAAAGACAATAGGAAAACTGTAATAGTTGCTAACGCGTTTCGTCCAATGAGGACTTTTTCAATGTGGATGAAACGCATTGGTAACTATTACAGATTTTCTATTGTCTTTTACTTTTATAAATATTGTCTTTTCTACAGGTTAACTCTGAGAGATTTTTCAAATTTATACGTATCTATATTTATACGTATCTATATTTATACATATCTAAATTTATACGTATCTACCGGCCTGAAAGTTTTTTCTTAACGAAATGTCTGAAAAAAATAATCAAGCCGATAGTGATATATATATTATGTTTAATTAAATTAGATGTCTACTTAAATATGAGTATCTATCAAAATAATGTTCAAATATATATATATATATATATATATATATATATTGTGTCTGTGCGTGTGCGTTTGGTAAAAATGAGGATTATTTATGCTAGTTTCATTTGAACTTCATTGTTGAACATTTAAAAAAATATGCATTGCATTTTCTTAATCATTTCATTTCGAGCAAGGTGATAAAGCCACTAAGATGCATGGGTTTACTGAATGTGAAAAAATCTTAATTTATAAAGATAACGACAGATATCGAATTTAGATTTTTGAAAATGAAATTGGATGGGAATACAAGAGACCGAGTAAGAAGCGCGAGAGAAAGAAACTATTAACATAGAACTTACGGTTACATTTAGCAGCAATTTATAGCTAACATGCTCGATCCATGATATCCACAGCATCCTTCTGTAGAACCACATTTAAGTTGCTTCAAGTTCTTCCTTCATCTTTGATGAGATTGTCTAGCATTCATTGCCATATTGAAGAACAGACATCACATAGCAATCCAGTACACTCTTCTTTGTTTCTAGCGAGATTTTCCTGTCTCTTAATACTCTACTCAGCTTCTGGAATGCGTCCTTGGCCATGCCAATTCGCCTTCAGATTTCCGTGTCGCACTTTCTATCTTCCGTTAGAACACTTCCGAAGTACGTAATTTTTTTCTAATCTAATTAAAATCTTTGAGGTCCTACTAAGCCTTCGTAACTAACGACTTAGTCAGTCAGTTATGTGCCATACGTGATACACTCTTGGGCGATCATGTCTCGAAAGAGATATGGCTGACTGGGCAGAAGATTATCCCGTAGGTTGCCATTGCTTTCTGCGGTAGACTGGTTTCCGACCAAGGCTATAGAACCCAATCTGTCCTGCTATTTAACCCATAACTGGAAGGAAGAGACGGATTAATACGTTTCCCAAGGGTATTTGCGCGTAAGTGAATACAATGGATTCAACTGGAATTCGAACTCGGCTCCCTGGTTTCTCGTTCCGAGCCGATATCCACTGTACCACAACGCATTTTTAGTGATAAAAGAAAAGAAGTTCTATAAAATTATGATTGCTCGCGTCTTGTAAGGACATGACGCATAAAAGAACATTCATACCAAAGAATGCAAAGAAGTTTCAGTTGCTGCAACGTGAGCAGTGCAAACGGACGCGTTGTTCTGGAGCAAGAGCACACCTGCCTTCTTCTTCCCTCTGCGTGTCGACTTGAAGGCTTCCTTCACTTGTAATTCTGATGCTTAGTAATGTCCGTTAATAGCTTTTTCCGTTTTCCAAGGCAGTCTATCATGGTTACATCTTCAGAAAAAAAAAACAAAAAAACAAAAAAACGTCACATTGCCAATAGACGCTGCCAGTTTGAACTTCGGAGTTGGAGTCGAATTGGTGAACCGATGTTTGATCTTTTTGAGTTGCTAATTTGCGGTGAAGTGCGTTGCTAATTTGCGGTGATGTGCGTTGCTAATTTGCGGTGATGTGCGTTGTGGTACAGTGGATATTTTTTTTTTAATCATATCACCCCGAGTAAGGCGGTAACGCCACTGATGTGCAGGGGGCTACGCAAGAGTGAAAATATTTGGAAAAGAGAAAGCAGGAAACCACATCCTAAACAGGGAAGAAGGGATGAGCCTCTACACCTGTACAATAGACGTGGGTGGAGTGTGAACCGGGCGATAGTTTAGTCCATCTACTCCAATTGAAAAAAAAAAGAAAAAGAAAAAAATAAGAAAAAGAAAAGTGAAAAGATTGGAAAAGAGAAAGCCGCGAACCACATCCTAAACAGGGAAGAAGGGATGAGCCTCTACACCTGTATAATAGACGTGGGTGGAGTGTGAACCGGGCGATAATTTAGTCTATCTAATCCAATTGAAAAAAAAAAAAAGAAAAAGAAAAAAATAAGAAAGAGAAAAGTGAAAAGATTGGAAAAGAGAAAGCCGGGAACCACATCCTAAACAGGGAAGAAGGGATGAGCCTCTACACCTGTATAATAGACGTGGGTGGAGTGTGAACCGGGCGATAGTTTAGTCCATCTACTCCAATTGAAAAAAGAAGAAAAAGAAAAAAATAAGAAAAAGAAAAGTGAAAAGATTGGAAAAGAGAAAGCCGGAAACCACATCCTAAACAGGGAAGAAGGGATGAGCCTCTACACCTGTACAATAGACGTGGGTAGAGTGTGAACCGGGCGATAGTTTAGTCTATCTACTCCAATTGAAAAAAAAAAAGAAAAAGAAAAAATAAGAAAATTGAAAAGATTGGAAAAGAAAAAGCCGGGAACCACATCCTAAACAAGGAAGAAGGGATGAGCCTCTACACCTGTACAATAGACGTGGGTGGAGTGTGAACCGGGCGATAGTTTAGTCTATCTACTCCAATTGAAAAAAAAAAGAAAAAGAAAAAAATAAGAAAAGTGAAAAGATTGGAAAAGAGAAAGCCGGGAACCACATCCTAAACAGGGAAGAAGGGATGAGCCTCTACACTTGTACAATAGACGTGGGTGGAGTGTGAACCGGGCGATAGTTTAGTCTATCTACTCCAATTGAAAAAAAAATATTAAAAATTAAAAATAAGAAAAAGAAAAGTGAAAAGACTAGAAAAGAGAAAGAATTCCAGTTGAATCCATTGTATTCACTTACGCGCAAATACCCTTGGGAAAGATATTTTTAATCCGTCTCTTCCTTCCAGTTATGGGTTAAATAGCAGGACAGATTGGGTTCTATAGCCTTGGTCGGCAACCAGTCTACCGCAGAAAGCAATGGCAACCTACTGCGGGATAATCTTCTGCCCAGTCAGTCATGTCTGTTTCGAGATATGATCGCCCAAGCGTGTATCACGTATGGCACTTAACTGACTGAATTTGCGGTGAAAATTCTCAGGATCAGCTTGTAAGCAAGTCAGAAGTGTCCTAGAAATGTAAACTTTTTCAGCTTTTGCTCTGGTGTCAGCATCCTAGGGATCCATTTGCAGATAGCTTCTTTATCCACAAGCTCTCGGTTAAAATAGTACGGATCGAACCAGAACTCATGGTTATTGACTTAGCTATCTGCTGGACAGTAAGACGTCTATCATCAGAAATCATACGGTGAATGGTCTCAAACTGTTTATCAGTGGTTGAGAATTTTGGACCACCTGACATTGCTATCCCTGCTCCACTTGAATTCCGCAGCCCACTTCTTCACAGTTACATAGGAAGTGGGGTCCTCAGCAACAATCACTAGTATGACTTTATGGATTTCCTTGGGTTTCATACCTTTCTTTTGCAGATATTTTATCACTGCTGGGACTTCTTTTTTTTTTTTTTTTAATCATCTCACCCCAAGCAAGGCATTCCACTGCCACTATTGCGCATGGGGCTACATAGGGGAAGGTAAAGGGAAGGAGTGGTTAGACATAGGGAATGTCAGAAGGAAGGTGACAGATGAGTAAGGATACCGAGGATGAGGGTTGGGCAGATGGGAAGAGTGTTTGATAGAATTGGAGCAGGTTAGTGTGTTAGGAGGTGTCTATTGACCTTACATTTAAACTCCTGGAGATTGTATCCGTCGGGGAAGCAATCGTGTGGAAGAGAATTCCACAGTCGGGAAGTGCGAGGAAAGAAACTGTTGGAGTGAAAGTTACGGTTACATTTTATCGGTTTCACTGTAAAAGGGTTCTGTTTCGTCCATTTTAAAATTTGTCACACACACCGCGAATTTGTATGTACACCACCTGAACAGAAATTAAGACAGAAATCTAGATTATTTTTTTCTAGTTTTATAAAAAGTGTAGTGTGTTCTGCGATGTAGTTGTGTAGTAATGTTCAGTTATGGCCCTTCTTTCTTGGTGAGGCTTAGAATTTTTGCAATGAATCTTGTACAGATTTGAAAATCAACTATTTTTAGTTGATTTTTAGAACAATTTGTATCATTCAATATATCAATATAATTCGAACCTAACTGCTATCGAATATTTGTTATTATTTGGTATTGTATTGTATTCAATCTTAAAAGACTGTATTACACCAATCTTCATAGGTTGATAGCATTCTTCCTTAGAAATGTTGATCTCGGAAGACTTGGCTTTGTCTGCATTTGAACGAACAAATGAAGGCAGATCCGTTACAAACACCCCCTCGGATGTTTGTCTTTTGTCTAGTTTTTATGAACCCCGGGCCCCAGACAGCGATGTAATCCATGACAGTATATCGGATCAAAGCCGACATCAAAGCCAGACAAAACAATACCGTGGAAACTAGAACACAGCCCGACTTATTATTGATATATCAGCCGGTCGGCAGCTGTGAATAAAGCGGTTTATTACACCCCTGCGATCATTCATGTTTGACCGCAAAAGCGTGAAGTATGTGAGGAGCGAGACAAAATAGTGGCATATGCACCAATATTTATATGAAATCTGGGGTACGCATGCGCATGCTCAGTTGTTTATTTCGCTTGACTATTTCTCGATCTGGACACATGCAGATAGAATTTATGTTACAGGCGCAGAACTGTTAACAGTCTATCAATCTGGTTTATTTTATTCTTAAATATCTCACTGTGTCCCCCCTCTCCTTCTTTTTCAGTTATTCACTCTCTTTCTCTCGCACTTTCTCTCTGTATATATCACAAGCGATTCAATTTTATTTATCTATCTATCTATCTATCTATCTATCTATCTATCTATCTATCTATCTATCTATCTATCTGCGTCTATTCATATCTATCTATCTATCTATCTATCTATCTATCTATCTATCTATCTGCGTCTATTCATATCTATCTATCTATCTATCTATCTATCTATCTATCTATCTATCTATCTATCTATCTGCGTCTATTCATATCTATCTATCTATCTATCTATCTATCTATCTGCGTCTATTCATATCTATCTATCTATCTATCTATCTATCTATCTATCTATCTGCGTCTATTCATATCTATCTATCTATCTATCTATCTATCTATCTATCTATCTATCTATCTGCGTCTATTCATATCTATCTATCTATCTATCTATCTATCTATCTATCTATCTATCTTCTATTCTATCTATCATATCTATCTATCTATCTATCTATCTATCTATCTATCTATCTACCTCTCTATCTATCTATCTATCTATCTATCTATCTATCTACCTCTCTATCTATCTATCTATCTATCTATCTATCTATCTATCTGCGTCTATTCATACCTATCTATCTATCTATCTATCTATCTATCTATCTATCTATCTATCTATCTATCTATCTCAGTCTCTTCATATCTATCTATCTATCTATCTATCTATCTATCTATCTATCTATCATTATGTTCACTCACTTGATCGTGTTATCTCTCATTCTTTTTATCCTATTTAGGGATCTGTTTTCTCTCTCTCTCTCTCTCTCTCTCTCTCCCTGTGTGCGTGAGGTACATAGCTTTATCAATCTATCTCATTTCGATAATGTTTTTAGGTACTTCCACTAATTCGCAGAATAAAACAGTAAAGTATGAAGAAAAAACGCCCCAGAATTAATAAAAACAAACTTTTTTTATCAAAATGTTTATGTTAAAGAAGTATGAAAGAATTCTTTAATTATTAACAAAAAAAAAAAAAAAAAATTATCCCTTCTAAAACGTTCGAAATTTTGGTAAAAAAAACTTATTTTGATTTTAGTTAGCAGGTAACCAAAATTTTAAGATAATTTACAATGAAAAATGTAATATTAACTCAGTTTTTTTTTCCGGTGACAATCACCTTGATTTTTACAAATCAATGTGATTGATTTGGAAAAAATCAATCAAAAATCAAATAAAAAAAATCAATCAAAAAAATCAATCAAAAATCAAAAATCTTGCAAAAATCAAATAATTGTCGGAATTTAATGAAACTTTTAGGACGTATTCACAAATAAATGAAATGATTTTTGAAATTATCATTTTTAGAAAATATTGGTAAAAATATTATTTTTACAACTGTTTCATGAAATTTTAAGAAATTAAATTTTGTTCGAAAAATTGGTTTCATTCGTTACACGCGGGAATCATTGGGGTATGAAAATCATCGATTATTTTTTTTTTTAAACATTTTGCCTTTATTTTCGAAAATCCGTTCCCAATATTAAAATAAAAAAATGCAATAAAACTATGACAGTATTTAATTGGATAAGCTTTTAATTTCTTTAATAAATAATATATATTAAGGACATTATAGTCTTTGTTGGTGTTAGATTATTAAGTGAAGACTATATTTACTAATCGAACATTGAAAAGTTTAATACAAATCGTCGTGCCTTCGTACCTTTAAAATAACTTTTATTTATTGTTTTTTTTTGTGTGTGTATTTGAAATTTTTGTTTTGTATGGTAATTTCTGTGTGTACATTAAAAGGTTACATGTTTCACAGTGTCTTCTTACAGGAAAAATTTAGACAATTTTGTCAATTCCGGCCGCCATACACTTATCTCGTATGTACCTGGCTGTCATCACATGTCAAATATAGGGGGAAAAGTGCAGAAATGATAACATAATGTGTTTAAAAAAAAGTTTTATTGTAAATTTCATGCTATAAATGAATAATACTTGTGTAAATCGGATTAATTTAACTTTGAATTTGTTAATTTTCCAAACATAACCTACCACAGAATTATATTTTGTTTTTGCAAGATTTTAAAACCGAGAATTAACTTTTGTTTTTACAAATGTGTAGATCGGTCAAAAATGTCCGAAAAATTGAAAAAAATGAAAAGAAATCTAAAAACTTTAGATTCCAATCAATATAATTTCTGTTTGAAATATACCAGAATATTTTACTTACTAAAAATAGTAAATTTAATCATTTAGCTTTCAGTTGATAGTAAAATAAAAGTTTCAAGAAAATTTTTGTATTTTTAAATGTTCAGTTTTAAAGCTATGCATAAAAAATGAGCGGAGGTACCTATTTATTAACCCCGGAGGACGATCTGGGCAAGTTTCCGTTTCATTATTTGATAGAAAGGACTAGATCAGTTCAAAATGTCCGGAAATACCGTAAATTTTCAGTTTATAGAGAAGGCATAAATGCCAGACCCTGTTAAAGGCTTACGAGATGTTTAATGCTACAGCCCGGGCTTCACTGTTTTTATCTATAGCATGACTGACTCTTTCCGCAATTATCGTAAGTACATTTGTTGATATGGAGAAATGAAAACCGTATTACTTGTTTGAGAAAAGGCACTGCGATGAGCAAAGATGAAGCCATTCAGTATTAATTGGGGCTTCTAGGAGTTTCCCAAATATATGTAAAGATTAATAGGCCGATAGCTGGAAACGTTGGACGGCTCACTAGAGTTCTTAAAAACTGGAACAGATGATGACTTCCAGCATGCAGGAAAAGAGGAGGCAGTGAGGCATTTATTATACAGTTTAGAAAGAACAGGAGCCAGTACGAGAGCATGCATCTTAAGGACTATTACTTGGATGCCATCGGTTCCACGTGTTTTGCAGAGAACTAGGTTAGAGATGATAGCTGAAACCATGAAAGAGGTCATGTGCGTATCACTCTACAGATTGCGTTCTAAATGGAAAGTTAGGCAGGGATATTCTAGATGAGTGAAGAGTAGAGTCTGAGGAGAATTTACGGCAAAGCATTCAGCTTTATCAGCAGAGGAACAGAGATCTTACACTTAGCGCCGACTGTAATTACGAGAGCCAATTTTTTAGAGACTATACAGTGCCTCATTCTCTCAGCAAACGGACTTTAATCCTTTGAGGCCTCGCTTACATTTATTGTGAGCAGCAACGAATAGGCGCCTGTTGTAACGAGAGCCATCACACTGCTATAACCGAAAATAATGGTCCGGTGTGCTATAACGGGCATGCATGCAGTTGTGAGCCATGGAGATGACTGAGGTTTCGCCTGTTATTTCTGAGAAAGGATGAAAGCGTCAACTCAGGCTTTGACTCAAGAAGTAACCTCGGTGGTGCAATTTTTAATTGGGAGGTTAAAGATATCAGTCCAAGGAGCGACACAAAGAAAGTTTGAGTCCCAATCTGCATATTGGTAACGGAAAGAGGTCTTATAGATAACATTGTGGATCTTTGTCGCCAATTTGTTGTGGAGTTTGCGGCGAAACTTCGCCGCAAAGTTGTAGTGACCGGTTTGTGCCGGAAGTAAGACGCGGAACAAGAAGGTAGGTTTCGAAACAGTGTATTAATATAGCAAGAAACAAGATATCCAAAGAAGTTTTAATAAATAATATAGAAATAAGTAATTTTGAAGGTATTATTTCACTGCCTGACTAGTAGCTGTCGTCAACTGCTCTCGTTAATCGCTGTACTTGACTGCTCGTAACAGCTCTCTTTAACTACTCCCCAGAACCACACAGGTAATTTATATATAGCAAAAGGAAGAGTTCATTCCTCGTAGGAGGGCACCATAACAGATAGAAGGTTTTTGATTAATAGATGCTTGGAATTAAATATCAATAGCTACCACACAATAGTTCGAATTACTAAGGCAGTGTTGCAATGTTTGGCAAGAAAGAAGAGGGAGGTAAAAAATAAATCAAGTGGAGAAGATTGTTGTTCAGTTTTGATAGGAAAATGAGTAAGGAACTCCACGATTTGAGCAAGGGCTTGAGCAATGGAATAAATTAATGTATGAATATCGGCAGCATCAAAACGTTTCTAGTGTTTCAATCACGTGTCATGGTGAGCATTAAAGTCCCCGAAGACAAAGATGTTCGCAGATGGAGAGAAAGTGCATTAACTATACTGTCGACTACTATGTCTAATATACTGCAGTCATGGTAAGAGCCTCTCTGTTAGTTAAGTGCCATACGTGGTACACGCTTGAGCAATCATGTCTCGAAAGAGACGTGACTAACTGGACAGAAACATTTCCCGTAGTAGGTTGCTATTACTTTCTGTAGTAAACTGGTTGCTAACCAAAGTTATAAAACCAAATCTGTCCTGCTAATTAACCCATAGCTGGAGCGATGGATGCATAACTTTCCAAAGGTATTTGTGTGTAAGTGAATGGAACGAATTCAACTGGATTTCTCATTCGTAGTCGATATCCACTGAACCACAACGCACATGGGAAGAGGAAGAACGATAAATGAAGAGGAGATCGCTAACAGAGTTTATTAACGGAAGTCGGAAGTACATGAAGGAGTAGTTTGGGGCCTCGAGAGACAATTTCCTAGCCACCAGAAGATCATCCCAAGGTCATCATGTTAATGACAGAATATTTTCGGCAAAGGGGGAAGATAGCCTGCAACCAAAAAGTCATTGATAGCACTGGAATAATTTAAGTTCGTTTCACCGGGGGCAAGATACCTGACGACCGTTCTATCTATCTATCTATCTATCTATCTATCTATCTATCTATCTATCTATCTATCTATCTATCTATCATTGGCTTGCCTACTGGGGTTAGGAATACGCTGACTGCATTCCCATACAGATGAATAATTCCTAAAAAAGAAGATTTTGTTTGCCGTATGTATATAGACGCTTTCATAACCTTGTTCAAACTAACTTACATTTAATATTCTCGTTCAAACTATCGTACAGTTCAAATATATCTTACATTTTGACTCTCGTGAAAAACTAGTCTATGTCATAATTTTGGTCTCTCGTACAAACGGCCTACGTCTTATATTTTTGATACTCGTGCAAAAGAACCAACATCTTACTTTTTTGACTATTGTGCAAAGTAGGCCAGTGTTTTACGTTTTTAACACTCGTACGAAGCGAACCATTGTCTTACAATTTTGACTTACTTTCAAATTAGGCCGATGTATTACCTAAAAACTGGACCAATATATCATCTTTTTGACTCGTACAAACCGGACCCGTGTTATATATCTTCTTTTTTTTATTCTAACGTCGACCAGATACAAGTCTTATTTTTCTGGGCCTTGTACCAACTGAGCTGAATAGCATATCAGTGTTTGAAAAGGATCAAGTCATTTACCGTATATATCCCTAACATTTTAACTAATGTGCAAACCGGACATATGCCAAACGACAGAACTCAGTATCAAGTAACCTGGAAAAGGTTTATAAACTGTATATCAATAAAAACAAAACTCTCTTTCTCTCTCTCTCTCTCTCTCTCTCTCTCTCTCTCTCTGGTGAGGATAGTTTGAGGATAAAAGTGATACTTTCAAACTCACACAACAGGCGTCGAGAATATTTTACTAACTTACACCAGATACGCAAACTCGCTAACAGACTTCAGAATGTATAGTAGTCATCTTAGGCAAGAAAGTAGCAGGTTTTTGCATCTTTTCGAACCCAAAATGTAAGACGATTTCATTTATTTACTGGTTTAATTTGGAGCTCTGTACACATTTGTATGGCAAGTGTGACCAGAGGCTGACGAGAAATCTCGTGGTTTTATAATGCATTTGACCCACTTGAGTAGAACTAAAAACTACGTAGAGCTTGATTTTGAACTTACGTCCCTTTTTCGATTGCAGCTACCTATTAATCCGGACATCGTTGGTGTATTTGTCGACGCTGCCAGTCGCTATTTGTGGAAACTTTCTGGCCTGAAACGCGTAAATAGCAAGTTATCGTCACCCCATAGTAAAAAAAAAAAACGGCACTTGGAACGGCTTATCTTGTGCATAAGAGCCAATAGCAACAATCGTAGGCGGAGAAAATGACAAAACGTCAATCAAGTGAGGAGAAGATAACTGACCCTGGTGATTACTGACCAAATCGATTAGAATTATATATCATTATTACTTCATTTTACCTTTCGTTGAAACCTATTCTCGTTGCTTTGCTTCGTGTTTCCTTTTTTTTTCTTTCGTTTTCCTTATTCCATTTTATTTTTACTACAATTCTTTGGTCTATTGTTTCACTAAATAGAAATTATTTACATTCGTTTTCTGTCTAATTTTGTATTACGCATCTCTTTCATGGCAAACAATATTTCTATCTCTTTCTCTGCATAATTCAGTCGGGTTTCAATCCTGGCTAGAAGCAATCGAATGTCTAATCGTACCGATGAGCTGTCATACAGCAAAACAGATCTGTTTTCGGATGACTATATATATATATATATATATTGTCATCCGCAGACAGATCTGTTTCGCCGTATCACAGCTCATCAGTACGATTAGACTCCGATTGCTTATGAGTGTGTGTGTGCGCATATATCTATGCATGTATGTGAGTGTACGTATACATGTTCGTGTCTTTGTATTTATGTATATATACGTGTATACGTATTCGTGCGCGTGTGGGTGGGTGTGTATGGGTTTATGGTCAATCATTCTGCTCAATGAACTCTTTCTTCTGTGACCTCAGTGTACCCTACAAGATAAAACTATAGATTTCTATTCTAGGTCAAATTACTTGAATTATTTTTTTTAAATTTTTCTTTTGAACTTCTAAAACAAATAAAAAATTCAAATACCTGAGATGTGTTTTGACAAAAGATGGAAAATACGGCATGAAGATCCAAAGACGCATTGGCATGGCTAAACACGCATTTCAGAAGCTAACCCGGGTACTGAAAGACAGGAAAATCTCATTAGAAACAAAGGAAAGAGTGCTGTATTGCTACATGATATCTGTCCTTCTGTATAGAAGTGAATGCTGGACGATCTCATCAAAGATGAAGGAGAGGCTTGAAGCAGCAGAAATGTGGTTTTACAGAAGGATGCTGAGGATACCATGGACTGACCACGTGAGCAACGATGAGGTGTTGGAGAGGATGCAAACGAGAAGAAAACTTATAATAAATATCAGGAAAAGACAAATGAGGTTCCTGGGACATGTAATGAGGAAGGTGGGCCTAGAGAACTTGATACTCATAGGTCGGATAAAGGGAAGGAGAGACAGGGGAAAGCAGCGCGAGACGTGTTAGGTCTGAGCAAATGGTTGACGGAGCGGGGCTTAGAAGAGATACCAAGAGAAAAATTATTGTGAGCGACAAGAGCTAAGTGGAAGTCCATGATCGCCTATGTTCTGAAGGGACACGGCCATGAAGAAGAAGAAGAAGAGGGAAATCGTGGTCTGAAATGATGAGCTTATTAACTTGACGAAATGAATTATAATTTATAACCACTTTAGATAATTGTTGAGTTTGCTATTATATATATTAGAATATTTTTATTTTAAGTGTTTATAATAAAAACATAGTTTACTGCAACACAAAAGCTCTTGTGTTCTGGTGCCTGTTTATTAACACTTCGTCGGGTCGTATAGTATGGTGACAAGATGTTGACATATCCCAATTTAACATTTTGTAAGTGAAAAAACCCTTGAAATATGTGACCTTTTAATGATAAGTCTCTTATAGCTTTCCATAGTAAAAGCCAATGTGCATAAATTATGCATAAATTTAATAATAAATAATAATTTAACATAAATTTTTTAAAAAATTAGAAATTTAAAAAAAAATCTTAACTCTCAATGATTTGTATTAAGCTTTTGAATTTTCGATTGCTGAATAAAAACTTTATTTAATAAATTAATAACCGAAGACACTGAGTAACTGGAAAAAAATTAAAAGATGTTTGAAAGTTTGATTAGCAAAGAAAAAAATTAAAACAGTTCTTATAAAAATTTATTATTCATCGAAATTTTTTCTTCTTTAGATTATGATATCCTTATATTATTTATAAAATCAATTAAAAGCTTATCTAAATTAAAAATGGCGTAGTTTTAATGCATTTTTTATTTTACTATTCGGAGCAGATTTTAGGAAAAATAGTATCGTAAATAAGAAAATTACATGAGCAACATTCCCCATTGAATCCTGCATTTAACTAATAAAAAGAAGTTGGTATAGATAATGCATTTCTACAGGTTTTATACAATTAACAGGAGGGGGGATAACAGATGTAAAAATGTATATTTTTTATTAAGATTTTCTAAAAATAATAAATGCATAAATAATTTAATTCATTTGTGAATAAGTCCCGAAAGTTTCATTAAAATTAGACAATTAGTTGATTTCTGCAAGAATTTTCAAATTTATGTGTCTTCTAAGCCCAAAAAACAACTTGCATAATATATATAACATTTTATATATTTGTCCTATTATTTACACACACACACACACACACACACACACACACACACACACACACACACACACACACATATGCAGTGGAACATGGCGTATGCGACCCCTGCTATTAACGACCGTTTTTCTATGCACGGACGATTTGCTATTGTTAATTGACTCCCAGTGACGCAACCACCGACCAGCACTGGTCAAGCGACAACTTTAGCAAAAATTCATTTTGGCAATACAGTCCCAACTTCTAAATGAGGAGAATTTAAGTTAGTAATCTTTTTCATTTTCCTTTAATCTGAGATTAAACACTTTCTCGTTGTTTGTTATTGTAGTGAAGTGTCAAATTTTTTTGTATTTGTTGAAATGGCGGTGGTCAAACGGCGGCTGTCTTGTATTAACATGTACTTATTACATTTGACAAGTTCAAGAGATTTGTTGGTTTCTGTACCAACTTGGATAACTTTGGGCGTAGGAGAAAAAATCACATCTATGTGAAATTTAAATTTTCAATGTTTATCTCTTTCATTGTCTTTTTTTCTCAATCGTTTCTCTCTCTCTCTCTCTCTCTTTCTCTTTCTCTCTCCCATAATCGTTGTCATTTTTTTTCTTGTATGTTTGTTTATTTTGCTATTTATTATCGCAGATTCTCTCTTACTATCACTCACTTCTAAGAAAAATTGAAAACTTTGGTTCATGAAGACCAAGAAATGATGGACCAAATAAACAAGTGCCAACGTCAATTAGAATCGAAGTGGTCCCATTACAAAAAAAGCACCCCACAGACGGCAATAACTGATTTTTTAAAATCCTACACCAGTGTAAATAAATAATTTTTATTTCCTTTGTTAACCGCTGTAAATACGTTTTTAATGTTAAAAAATTAATTATGCTGAATAATTTTTTTCAAAGTTAGACCATCTTATGTTCTCATTTATTTATTACCAGATCACATGGTAAAATATTAAAATATGTACATTCTGGAGAGTGAAATATACGATCGTGGTCACGAGTTTTTAGTGAGCAACCACCTACCGTATGCGACTAGTTTTTGACGGCAGTCGTATACAACAGGTTCCACTGTATAATCTTCTGTACAATAAAGACGGAAGCTGATGATGGTTCGCCTGAAATAGGCCCATACTTCCGATTTACCATGAAATAACGTGTCTGCCTAGTTTTTTTTTTCTGATACTTGCTCTATATGTATTTATATACATATATATTTAGAGCTTTCTTAGAGAGTTATCCTACCACTTTATGTACAGGATACTCCTTTGGATTCTTTGATATCTACACCGCATGCTTATATATATATATATATATATATATATATATATATATATATATATATATAATAGGGCAAATAACAAATAATAAACATTTATTTATCTAACATATTTCACTTTTATTAGAGCTTCATCAGAGCATTGGTTATGGGGAAAAATAAAGAAGACATTCTGATATTTTACTTTAACAAGTCGAATGCACGTAAAACATGACTGACCAACAAAAATCAAACAAAAATCAAGTAAAAACAGTATCATTTTCCCCCCAAATGTCATTTCTGATAAAATCAAAAGTGAAACATATTTGATTGATAAACATTTCCTATTTGTCTTTATCTTACCATATATATATATAATCAATTGACCCCAAGTAATGGTATTAAACAATAAGGGGAGGCTGTTAGTGAAATAGAATGAAAAAACGTGAGAACAGGTACTCTTTTTAAAACCGGACAGGAGAGTGAATCAGACGATAAGCAAAGGTATCGACTTCTGTTGAGGAAAAGTAATAAAAAAAGTAGTAAATGAAATTTCAGGGTTTAGCCGGTGACTTTAGACGTATAGAGCTGAAGTAGAGTTTAGAAGGAACCGGAAACCCACTTCTAAACAGGAAACGAGGGATATACATCTAATTTTTTAAAAATCGGAGAGGTGTATGGATCGATTGATAGGCGAATCTATCTACTACGCGCATGCGCACACACACACACACACACACACACACACACACACACACACACACACACACACACACACACACACACACATATATATCAGCACAATACCAAATGTATAGAAACTAGGTTAAGAAGATTTGATGCTCCAATCCTCCTAAGGGGAATGGCCTGTCTGCGTTGAAATACACTTAAAATTCTCATTTCAACTGCGTTCGAATAATGATTTTTTTTTTAATCGTATCAACCGGAGCAAGGCGGTAACGCCACTGATGTGCAGGGGGGGTACGTAATAGTGAAAAGATTGGAAAAGAGAAAGCCGGAAGCCACATCCTAAACAGGGAAGAAGGGATGAGCCTCTTAACCTGTTCAATAGACGTGGGTGGAGTGTGAACCGGGCGATATGGAATGCACAGCTGTATCACATGAGAAGCAATCTCGACCCTCTGCATCATATCTCGTTTTCCTGTATGGTGAAAAAATATATAAAGCGACAACGTATGTAGAGGGTGCGAAGGATAAATGGTCGTCTAAATGACAGAAAATAATCACACCGACATCTCAGTTTAACAGATATAAATGGTGCGATGGATAAATTGTCGTGTAAATGACACAAAAAATGAAAATGAAAATAACACTGACCTCTCATTTTAATAGCTATACGTTGTGCAATGGATAAATTGTCGTGTAAGTGAGAAAAAATGAAAACGACACTGTCCTTATTTTTAATTGATATACACGGTGCGATAGTTAATGTGTCGTGTAAATGTCACAAAAATGACACTGGCATCTCATTTTAACATATTCATGGTGCGATGGATAAATTGTCGTGTAAAATGAAAAATAAACATGAAAACGACACTGATCTCATTTTTAATTGATACTAGCAGTATAGCCCGGCGTTGCTCGGGGGTAATGAAAGCTTTAAAACTAATCCATGGTCCTGGAGCTCAGACTCGTTGGACGTTGGCTAGAAAAACTAAAAAGCAATAGTTGTTTCTAGTTAAAGCGAAACCATAGACTGAAAGAAAATGAATGGATGTAAGTGAAATTTTGATTTCCTGGTATCGATATCAAGTAAGTTTTTTCGTCAAATTTTGATTTCCTGGTATCGATATCAATTTTTCTGCACTATTGTAAGAACTGCGACCTTGAAACTTCTGAATATCGTTTCTTATGTCTTTGTCTATGAGTGTATCAAATTTGATTAAAATCCGACCACTCCTTCTATAAACTGATTTTTTCGATTATCGATTTTCGATATTTATCGGGAGTACCTCGACACAAAACCTAGCGAAGAACACTGGCAGGCGCTTATAGTACAACTGTGTAAATTTTCAAGAAAATTACTTCAGCCGTTTTGCAGTCTATAGGTAACGGATATACACACAGACACACACACAGACACACACACAGACACACACACACACACACAGAGAAAGTTCCATTTATAAATAAGTTTAGATACACGGTGCGATAGTTATACAAAGTGATACAAAAAATGAAAATGAAAATGACACTGACATCTCATTTTAACATATTCATGGTGCGATGGATAAATAGTCGTGCAAGTAATGACACAAAAATGACAGCAACACTGACATCTCATTTTAACAATTTTTTTTTTATTTTTTATCATTTCACCCCGAGCAAGGCAGAAACACCACTGATGTGCAGGGGCTGCATAAATGTAAAAAGATTAATCAGAAAAGAGTGAGGAGTACAAACTAGTTAGAAAGGAACAATAGAAAGCAGGTGCGATGACAGATACATAGGTGGAGAGAAAGGGAAGGTTATACAGGGGTGGGGAGAGAGCTAGAGTCCAGTGGTTAGTAGATGAGTATTGACTTTGCATTTAAATTTCTGGAGGTTGTAGCCGTCAGGAAAGCAAGAATACGGGAGCGAGTTCCACAGGCGGGAAGTGCGAGAGAAGAAGCTGCAGGAGTAGAATTGTCGTCTGCATTTGGCTAACCTGACTGTGAATAGGTAGGACCCAGTTGCCAGTCTGGTTGCACGAGTAAACACCTGTTGAGGAGGCATCAGTGACTTAAGTTCGTCTGAGTAGAAGCCATGAAAGTATTTATAGAACAGACAAAGGGAGGCCACATTTCGACGATGGGGAAGTGGCTGCAGTCGAGCCGCCAGATCAGTACCTATCACATTACAGACTATCCTTTGGAGCCTGTCAAGAACACTGAGGAGAACGGCAGGGGCACCTGACCATAAATGGCAGCAGTACTCTATGCACGGACGGATGGTTGACTTGTATATATGCAGGATGGATTCAGGTGGAAAAAACATCCTGGATCGACATAGTGACCCAACCTTCTTAGCAGTAGATTTTGCTATGGATTCAATATAGTGGTTCCATTTGAGGTCTGAGGACAGGGTAAGTCCGAGGAGGCGTAGTGTATTACTCTCCGGGAGAATTGCTTGGTCCATGTTATGGGAGGCAGGAGAGGTTGCCTGTAATGGTTGACAGACAACAGCTTGGTCTTAGATGAATTGAAGTTGACAAGCCACTTGCTCCAGTTCACCACAGAGTGTAGTCCCGTTCAAGGTCAGCAGCGAGATTATGCCTGTCCGCCACGACAGGTTTCTTACTGGTGCGGGAGTATATTGTAGTGTCATCTGCGTAGATGCCTACTTGGGACTTGATCTCATCTGGGAGGTCGTTGATGAAAATAAGGAAGAGCGTCGGGCCCAGGATAGAGCCCTGTGGGACACCAGCATTCGTGCTGTAGGACGAAGAGGCACGCCCATTCAGAACGACCTTCATTTTGCGGTTATTTAAGAAAGATTGGATTAGGTCAAGCAGGCGACCGGTAATACCATAACTGCGTAGTTTGCATAGTAGGCCAGAGTGCCAAACCCTGTCAAAAGCCTTGGAGATGTCCAGAGCAACTCATCAGACTCATCTAGGGCCTGTAGCATGTACTCCGTTACGGTTGTTAGCAGGTCGGCCGTGGACCTGACAAAGCGGAATCCATATTGCCTGTCGGAGAACAGTTTGTGGGCGGTGAGATGATGAACGATTTCAGCATTGATTATAGCCTCGAATACTTTCCCGAATATCGGTAGAAGACTGATAGGGCGATAGTTGGATGGGTCCGAGGGTTCACCACAATTCTTAAATACAGGAACGACTGAAGAGAACTTCCAGCATGCAGGAAAGCAGGAGGCAGAAAGGCAGTAGTTAAATAGTTTAGAGAGGACAGGGGAAAGTTTAGGAGCACACCTCTTAAGGACTATCACCGGGATTCCATCGTCTCCACACGCCTTATGGGGGTCAAGTTTTGAAATTACTCTGGATACTACTGTCGGGGTAATATATACGTCGTGCAGTTTGGCCTCAGTTCTAATAGGGAAGTCGGGTGGGTGTACTCCGGACGAGTCGAATGTGGAGTTGGATGAGAATCTGTGGGCAAAGCACTCAGCTTTGTCCGCAGATGATGTGAGAACCTCAAATCCATGGATTAAAGGAGGTAATGAGGATTTCCTATTGCTGTTCACTCGTTTACAAATCCTCCAATATTCCTTGGAGCCGAACTTGCGGTCAGCTATGTGCTGTCGCATTCTCTCAGCAAACAACTGTTTGGCGTCATTTAGGGTTCTCTTGCACTCATTGCGAGCAGATGTGAACAGGCGCCTATTGTGATCAGTTGACTGTGTCCGGAATAGACGGAAGTAATGGTTCCTGTGGGCAATGGCGGCTGAGCAGGCCGGAGAGAACCACGGAGAGGAATGAGGTTTTAAGCAATACTTCCTGGTGGGTATGAAGGCATCAATGCCAGCTTTCACCCATGACGAGACCTCAGAGGCACAGTCATCAACTGATAGGTCGAACACTTTTCCCCAAGGGACGTCGCAGAGGAAATCGTGAAAGGCATCCCAGTCAGCTTTTTGGTAGAGGTAGGAGGTCCTATAGGTAGGGGGCTCCTGGGGGGAGTGAGATTGGAAAGAAATACTGAGAGAGACTACAGCGTGGTCTGAGTTGCCGAGAGGGCAAAGCTGCGAGACTTGACAGGCGTCAGGCGCAGAGGTGAAACATATATCTAGCAGTGAGGAATGACCCGAGAGAGTGCTTGGGAAGCGAGTGGGGAAGTCCACCACTTGCGTAAGGGATTGGGAGATAGCAAAGTTCATGGCGTGAATGCCCGCTGGATCAGTAACGGCGTTTTCAAGCCACTCAGAGTGATGGGCATTAAGGTCTCCAAATACAAATATGTGGGTGAATGGGTGATAGGAAATAGCCTTATCTATGTCGTCAGCAATGCTATCTAGTAGGGAGCACATTTACCAAAATTACACAAACATACCTTGAAATACTAAAGAGTAAATTCAATCAATAAAATCGTTATTGGTTTCAACCACGGCCCCCAGATAACTTCGGAATCTTCTGCAGCTTTTCTGGGTGCTCTCCTTGTTTAAGTTGGTGAATGCTGCCATATAATAATCAGATGTAGTCTGGGGAGTTAGGTGGTCAGGTGTAAGTGGGGATGCGGTGGCAGTAATTATCTGGCAGTTATGACTGGTTTCTTCTGCTCGTGTGATATGGTTCAGATGCCTGTTTCCAGGCATAAAGATCTTCCAGCAACTATCCTCTTGACGTAGGAAAACTAGTACTTCCTCAAGGCATTTGATATAGTCCTCCGTGTTGAGTCTGAGGCCCTGTTGGAAGATGAATGGAGACATAACATCGCCATCACTAGTGATCCCTCCAAATACCGTGATATTTACTGAATATTTTGGTTTTCATCACACTCGGTATATCTTTTGACGGCACAGCAAGACAACGGCAGAAATATTTTCCGTCTGAGAAAAACCAAAACATGTTTAGTTGGAGGGGATGTTTGTGTTTGTTCAGAAGCTTCGTAGCGCGGTCTTACCTCTTGTCCTTCATGGCTTGGGATAAATATGAGCCGCCTTTCATCTTGTATGACAAATGCCGAATGTCTTCATGTACTACCTGCTTGATAACTAACTAAGACATTCCTGTGTTCCTGGCGATGAACCTGAATTGGAGGGATCGTTGTTAATCATAAGCCGGAGCCCACCAAATTTGAGAGTTCATTTATTATCAGAACGATCACAGTGAGTTTGCTGAACTGCTGTACCTTCGTAATCACCATTAGAATCATCGAACTGTTTACAAATTCTCAGCGCTCTCCTCAGCTTGACACCGAAACTGTTTTGAACTGGAGCTTCCGATGCGAATGCCAAGCAGTACAGCATGCGGTTTCTAAATTTTTTCTCACAGACGGTAGCCAACTAACCCTTCTATACTGTGCAGGCAACAAAATTAAAAACAAACAATGCGCATGCGTGAAATTAAAACATGGCGACAATTTACCCATCACACACTGTATAATGTACATAGTTATGCAAATTATTATTTACGTATCCCTACGTACGTATCTACCTATTTACCTATAGGTAACTGTCTCTACTCTGTCGGACAAGCCTATTTTTCTAACCAGAAGATATATATATACAGTACTGTACAAAAGTATTAGTACAAGAATTATTTTATCTTTTATGAGGCATCAAAATAAAGTTTAAAATCACCCCTATCCTAACACTTTTGCACACTACCGGTAGTGTGCAAAAGTGTTAGAACAGGAGTGATTTTCCTAAAAAGCTCATTGAAATTCAAATACAGAGTGAAAAGCCAAACCTTTGTAAGAATTATTTACCTAAAAAAGAAGAAGGAAAGAAGGCTTCGGAATTTGAATTGGCACCCACAAAGCCCTGATCTCAATCCTATTGAACATCTATGAGATATTTTGAATAAATAAATTGATAAATCTAATGTTACTTCGCAAGACACACTTTGGGATCAAATACAAGCTGCTTGGAAGGAGATACCATTAGATACATTGAAGAAGCTTGTGATGTCAGAATGCAGGCTATGATCAAAGCAAAAGGCTATTATACTAAATATTAACTCTATTTTGTAACAAGTATTTTTTCTTGTTAAAGCATTTGTTGAGTAAATCAAATAAAATTACTTTAATTAAATTGTTTATTTTCTGTCAATATGCCTCATAAAATAGTTCTTATCCTAATACTTTTGCACAGTACTGTATATCTTTACTATTTATAACTCTTTATGCATATTGCTGGCAAATCTTGTCTGGTGCATCTGCTATGTAAAAAGAACCTGCAGTGTTATCGGTCCTGACCCAGTATCTCAGATTCAGTCTCTTCGCCAACACCGTAACGTTGTTTCCCTGTGCCCTTTTTTTATAAACATAATGGTAATTTTACGCACTGAAATGACATGATGTAACCGCAATTTCTATGCTAAGAGCTTCTTCTTGTGGAACTCTATTCTGGCTTCTTCCTTTTCATTTAAATTTGACATTAAATAATTTAAATTATGGTACCCTCCTACGAAGAATGAACTCTTCCTTTTGCAATATATATATAGATTACCTGCGTGACTTCCAGAGAGCAGTTAACAGTAGCTGTTACGAGCAGTTACGTACAACAGTTAGCGTGAGCAGCGTAATAATACCTTTGGACCTACTTATTTCTATATTACTATTTATTAACACTTTCTTGAATATCTTGTTTCTTGTTATACTAATACACTGTTTTGAACCTACCTTCTTGTTCCTTGTCTTACTTTCGGCACAAACCGGTCACTACAAATTTTTGGCAAAGTTTCGACCCAACTACACAACAATATGGCGACGAAGATCAACAACATAAATGGAGTGTTAGTCGTTATTTCTGTCTTAATTCCTGTTTGTTACTTGTTCTCACTTTTTAATAATGTTTTTCTTTTTTACTTATTATTTCATACTAAGTAATGTTTGCGTCTTAGACACTTTATTGCCTTGTTTGCATTGAAACTATTAAAACTATTAAAACTATTAAAACATCTAATTATTTATCTATTTATTTTGTTTCTATCTATCTATCTATCTATCTATCTATCTATCTATCTATCTATCTAGTTTTAAACACTTCTTTATCTATCTATCTATCTATCTATCTATCTATCTAATTTTAAACACTTTTTATCTATCTATCTATCTATCTATCTATCTATCTATCTATATATCTAATTTTAAACACTTTTTATCTATCTATCTATCTATCTATCTATCTATCTATCTATCTATCTATCTATCTATCTATCTATATATCTAATTTTAAACACTTCTTTATCTATCTATCTATCTATCTATCATATCTATCTATCTAGTTTTGAACACTTCTTTATCTATCTATCTATCTATCTATCTATCTATCTAGTTTTAAACACTTCTTTATCTATCTATCTATCTATCTATCTATCTATCTATCTAATTTTAAACTTTTTATCTTTTTATCTATCTATCTATCTATCTATCTATCTATCTATATATCTAATTTTAAACACTTCTTTATCTATCTATCTATCTATCTATCTATCTAGTTTTGAACACTTCTTTATCTATCTATCTATCTATCTATCTATCTATCTATCTATCTATCTATCTATTTTCTAATTTTAAACACTTCTTTATCTATCTATCTATCTATCTATCTATCTAGTTTTAAACATTCTTTATCTTTATCTATCTATCTATCTATCTATCTATCTATCTATCTATCTATCTATCTAGTTTTAAACACTTCTTTATCTATCTATCTATCTATCTATCTATCTATCTATCTATCTATCTATCTATCTATCTACCACTCCCTGCTCCTATCAAACTATCTATTAATGTCTATTCTAATCAATCAGTCTATTTGAGAGAGACTGAGAGATAGATAGATAGAGAGAGAGAGAGAGAGAGAGGGAGAGAGAGAAAAGAAAGAGAGAGTGAGGTAAATGTCAAAAATAAACGTAGTTATTTTATTCAGATTTAGCATTTAATAATAGTTATTCTGAATTGCTTAATTTACAATAGAAGTGTAGGACAAAACCCATAATCATTGAATAAAAATCTCATACTTAAGGAAGAAGGAATTTTCCAGATTCCGAAGAGTTGTTTTCTTTTTATTGCTTCCCAATCCGAAGGTGGAACCAGCCATTGGCAAAACGAATCAAATTTCGTTAATTACATTTTCAAATATATACCGCATGATCATATAATTCATTTCTAAAGAAAACGAAACTATCACTTTTTTTTGAATGACCTGAGTCATCAGAAATATTTTTAGATATATGACAGGATGTTTTTTTTTAAAATACCTTCATTACGAGAAGCACGTGCGGAAAAATGAGTCAAAACAACACCAAGAACAACGGAATAGCATCTTATTCAGATGATTCGCGAAAGTAAGCCAGATCTTAAGGAATTGGACATTCAACCAAAATACGAATAGATAACCATTGGGGAATCGTTGTACTCTGTGAAGACTAGTTAGCTAATTGTCATACGTGATACACACTTGAGCGATCATGTCTCTTTTGATCCATGACTAACTTGGCAGAAGATTTTCCCAAAATAGACTGCTTACCAACTGAGGCAATAGAACCCAATTCAGCCAATATAACAATCAGTCAGTCATTCAGTTAAGTGTCGTACATGATACACGCTTGGGCGATCATGTTCCTTTCGATCCATGACTGACTCGGCAGAAGATTTTCCCAAATAGATTGCTTACCAACTGAGGCAATAGAACCCAATTCAGCCAATATAACAATCAGTCAGTCATTCAGTTAAGTGTCGTACATGATACACGCTTGGGCGATTGCGTTCCTTTTCTGATCCATGACTGACTCGGCAGAAGATTTTCCCAAAATAGACTGCTTACCAACGGAGGCAATAGAACCCAATTCAGCCAATATAACAATCAGTCAGTCATTCAGTTAAGTGTCGTACATGATACACGCTTGGGCGATCATGTCTCTTTCGATCCATGACTGACTCAGCAGAAGATTTTCCCAAAATAGACTGCTTACCAACTGAGGCAATAGAACCCAATTCAGCCAATATAACAATCAGTCAGTCATTCAGTTAAGTGTCGTACATGATAATATCGCCATGATCATGGTTCCTTTCGATCCATGACTGACTCGGCAGAAGATTTTCCCAAAATAGACTGCTTACCAACTGAGGCAATAGAACCCAATTCAGCCAATATAACAATCAGTCAGTCATTCACATAGTTAAGTGTCGTACATGATACACGTTGGGCGATCATGTCTCTTTCGATCCATGACTGACTCGGCAGAAGATTTTCCCAAAATAGACTGCTTACCAACTGAGGTTATAGAACCCAATTCAGCCAATATTACAATCAGTCAGTCATTCAGTTAAGTGTCGTACATGATACACGCTTGGGCGATCATGTCTCTTTCCTTCCATGACTGACTCGGCAGAAGATTTTCCCAAAATAGACTGCTTACCAACTGAGGCAATAGAACCAATTCAGCCAATATAACAATCAGTCAGTCATTCAGTTAAGTGTCGTACATGATACACGCTTGGGCGATCATGTCTCTTTCGATCCTTGACTGACTCGGCAGAAGATTTTCCCAAAATAGACTGCTTACCAACTGAGGCAATAGAACCCAATTCAGCCAATATAACAATCAGTCAGTCATTCAGTTATGTCGTACATGATACACGCTTGGGCGATCATGTCTCTTTCCTTCCATGACTGACTCGGCAGAAGATTTTCCCAAAATAGACTGTGCTTACCAACTGAGGCAATAGAACCCAATTCAGCCAATATAACAATCAGTCAGTCATTCAGTTAAGTGTCGTACATGATACACGCTTGGGCGATCATGTCTCTTCTTCCATGACTGACTCGGCAGAAGATTTTCCCAAAATAGACTGCTTACCAACTGAGGTAATAGAACCCAATTCAGCCAATATAACAATCAGTCAGTCATTCAGTTAAGTGTCGTACATGATACACGCTTGGGCGATCATGTCTCTTTCGATCCTTGACTGACTCGCAGAAGATTTTCCCAAAATAGACTGCTTACCAACTGAGGCAATAGAACCCAATTCAGCCAATATAACAATCAGTCAGTCATTCAGTTAAGTGTCGTACATGATACACGCTTGGGCGATCATGTCTCTTTCCTTCCATGACTGACTCCGAGAAGATTTTCCTCAAAATAGACTGCTTACCAACTGAGGTAATAGAACCCAATTCAGCCAATATAACAATCAGTCAGTCATTCAGTTAAGTGTCGTACATGATACACGCTTGGGCGATCATGTCTCTTTCGATCCTTGACTGACTCGGCAGAAGATTTTTTTCTGCAGTATTTTGCCATTTCTTCATGAAATAAACTAGTTGCCAAGCAACACTATAGAACCCAATCTGTTTTGCTATTGCATCCATAGCTATGGGTGGAGAGAAGAGATGGATTAATGCCTTTCTCAAGTGTACTTGTGCGTTAGAAAACGAAAATGAATTCAACTGGAATTCGAACTCAGCTCTCTGGTTTCTTATTCCAAGCCTATATTTATTGCACCACCATGCTCATCAAATTAGTACTCATTTGCAAATTTTTAATTTCGGAGAGTAGTATATATATGAATGGAAATTTTCGAGTTAAAATCATTTTTGCTTGAGCCACCTGCGGCCCATTTTTAGAATTCTATCGGAGTAAAAAAATGAAGCTTTCGTTGTTAAAATCCTGGAAAGATACACTGAAATATATTTACAGTAAAAGAAAGAAAATATTCGAACGAGAAATCAGTGCTATGTGAAATTAAAACTCAACGAGATATAGACAAATCGATAAATTTTCGTTGTAAGTCCCGACGCTTTTCCCCTTCAAGTTTATCCAAAATACCATTATCTCTGTGCAAATGTATATGCTGAACTCAAATCAACTGTTAGTTATTGAAGAAACTTACCTTTTTTTTAATCTAAATGTCCATAAAAAAACGAACTATATCTTGCACTTTTTCTCTGCCTTAACCCTCATGTAATTAAATGCAGAATGATGTTCTACGTAGGCAGAATTTTCCGTCGAATTTTGGTCGTTTTTCTTTCTTTACTGAAACTTCCGGCGATGTACTTCCTGTCATGAAAGTAACAAGCGGAGAAATACAATAGCGCATTACTTTTATTACCGGAAGTACATCGACGGAAGTATCAGTATATAAAGAAAAATCGAGCAAAAATCTGCCAAAATTCGTTGCATTAAGCAGTACGTCATTCTGAAGTTAATTACATGACTTCGTGAGAGTTACGGGAGAGAAAAAGTGCAAGATATAGTTCGTTTTTTTATGACTTTCAAAGCAAAAAAGGTAAGTTTCCTCAATAACTAATTGTTGATTTGAGTTCAGCATATACATTTGCACAGAAATAATGCAATTTTGAATAATTTTGAAGGGGGGAAAGCCGTCGGCACCTAAAGCGAACATTTACCGACAAATCAAAAGCCAATCGCAACTGCACCTTTACTTATGTTTTCAAATTATTTCGAGAATGTACAAGGGTGAAAGCTGAATTCGTAAGTGTAGCCATCATCTACTGATCACTGGTATTTATAGTCTAAAAAATCAAATAAAATGGGAAAACTGACAATTCTAATACTGCCAAAAATCAAGGGAGAAACACAATGAAGGAATTTTTCGTTCCTCCTCTCGCTTTCTTGACAGGAAATCTCGTCCGTTGTAACGTCTAACTGATGTCTTGTTTGGGGCAACGTTTCGGATATTTAAGTGTAAATCACCTCAAACGAAATCAGCGGAGAAACTCAACCAAGTAATTTCTCGTTCATTCGCCCGCTGTCTTGCCAAGAAATCGCGGACGGATTGACGGATTAAGTGAAAGTCTCGTTTAGGACGACGGTTCGGGTTAAAATAGGTGTAAGTCACATTAAAGAAGAATTACACCGGTTGACATCTTTTTTCGGCCCAAATGTTCTTGAGCAATGGGCACGTGTTTCTTGCCTATTTTTTTTAATACTGAATCTGAAAATCAAGTCTATTTTGCGCCATCACATCATGTTTTCTCAGTACGGACAATTTCTATTTTGCTTAAAATTGACCCAAATACATAATTCACACAAATATGCCACTGTTTAAATATGCGAGGGACATAGTTGATACATTTCGTTTCATGTTCAAATGATTTATCATTCAAGAAAAATCTACAAATATCTTTCAAAATGAATTCTAAGCTATTTCAGTTCAGATAAGCTAACCTGAAAATGCTTGATTTTATGAGAGATATCTCACTGGAAAATGGCCTTGTACCCTCAGTGTACTTAGCTTGTTAAGTCATTGTGATTTTTGTTTCTTCTCTATTTTTCATAGAAGTTCTTTAGGAGTCATTCAAGAACATCGATTTTAGTTTTAATTTTCACTTTAAGCCTGAAATCGTCATAAGATTTTATCATATCACTTGAATTTACGGAGGTCTAGTATTGTCATGCAGTCACTGTATAACATGCATAGAAACATTGAAATAGAAGGGTTGTTAGGGTGCTTGGAGAGTGTATTTGAGACTAGCAAGTTTGGAATTTTCTTTATCAGCGCTTAAAATAGCCGCCAAACACCAGAGCCAACTAGGCTCTTTTCCTACCCATTCCCAACATCAGCAGCATTTTGTCTGACCAAATATTTAAACAGGGCAGGTTGACATATTGGTACTTATTAACATAATAGAAAAGTTATTTGTTCGCTTTCTGGCAGACCCTTATGTGCTTCTGTACTTATCAAAATTATTACTTCATGAAGATAAAATTTAACAGGTAGGCGATTCATTTTCTGCTGATGAAAACAGTTTTTTGAAAACTTTTTCTAAACTGAAAATGTATTCTTTAAGTTATTGGGATAATTTTCATGTATGATAAGATATTCTAACCTATAAACGTTTAACGGTGGTTCTTCTTGGCCCTAGCATATTAAACGGGTATTTTGACTTATTTAAGCAAAATAGAAATTATCTGTATTAAGAAAACGTGATATGATGGAAAGATGGGCTTGATTTTCATATTCACCGTGAAAAAATAACCCAGAAACATGTACCCATTGTCCAAGAAACATTTGGGTCAAAAAAATAAATATCGATCGGTGTAATTGTTACAATGGAGACATTACAGGTTAAAATACATGAACTTAGAGAGCATTAGTTGTTTTCACAATTCCCCAAAATAACACTCAGCGAATGATGATGACGAAATGTGTTGTCAAAGAGTTTTCAAATAGAAAAAAACATATTGATGACTTCAAAAAGATAGATTACGATTGTTTTTTTCATTTAGGATAACAAAAATTTTATATCTCATAATTTTATGAATTTAATTTATGAAGAAATAGGTTAGGTAACGTCTGATATTTGTCGAAATACTATTCGGGTAGAAGTCAATTTCTGAAAAAGAATTACTTGAAGTTTTAGATTTTGCTAAGGGCTTTATACCATCGGAGGACATAAAATAGTTTTACATTGTCGAAGATTCGTGTTGTTCCTCAATGGCGAATTATAGATAAAAAATCTAAAAAAAGACGCCTTTGACATACTATAATGTTCATTCGATGGATCCGAGGTTTTCGAGATAATGGGTTTATTTATCGAATACAAAATGAACAAAGTAGTCCACATAGACGACCACGGAATACATAGAGATGACAGACTGATAACATTGACGAACAACAAAGGAACAAATGACAAAGTGATAAAAATATTTTTTAATCTTTTCAAAAGTCTCAAATTTGATATAGAGGTCGAAATAAATAAACTAAAAATTGTCCAATATTGGGACGTGGAACTCACAGTCTTCCCATACATGAAACCAAACACACAATTAAGATATGTAAACACCTGATCAACGCTCCCCACCACCAATATAATCCATCACATCCTTAAAGGTATAGAATATAGACTGTTCAATGATTCCTCTTATAAAACAATCTTTGACGGAAATTTCTATGTTTAGAGACTTTTACCTCGTCATCAAGCAATGTTAGATCATTGTTGTAAAAAATGATTTTCATTTGAATATGAGAAACAATACTTTCGTTATTTATGGATGTGGAAAGACAGAAAAATTTATGTGTGTTCAGTTTAACCAATCAAAATAGAGATTCACTTTAAATTTGAAAAAGTTTATATTTTTGGAGAATACATGATTTCTTCTTTCAATTTTAAAGGCAAATGTGTCAGTCGACCAAAACCCTTGTCTAGACTGCATTTCCGTTGATGTATCCATTATTGTTACAACATTTTTTACTTTAGTTTTCTCTGTACCTCATCATTTTCCAAAAACAAAAAAGAAAAAAAAAAGAAACAAACATTATATATTTCCGATCTAACTTAAAGTGAACTTAGTGTATAATTATACTATTTTTATTTCGATTAAGAATACATTTTATTCTAATTTTTCTAAAACTTATAATTTGTAAATAAACATTTTTTAATAACTAGTTATTTATTAAAAATTTTAAAGTTAATTTTATTTTTTTATAAAATCTATGTACGTTGTGGTGCAGTGGATATTTATTCGGAACGATAAATCGTGTTGCCGAGGTCGAATACAAGTTGAATTCCTCGCATTCACTTACGCACATATACCCTTGGGAAAGGTATTACTCTGTCTCTTCCTTCCAGTTATGGGTGAATAACAGGATAGATTGGGTTCTATAGCCTTGTTTGGCAACCAGTCTACCGCAGAAGCAATGGCAACCTACTGCGGGATAATCTTAATCTCATTCAGTCATGTCTCTTTCGAGACCTGATCGCCGAAGCGTGTATCACGTATGACTGATTCTATTATTATTATGTCATTTTTCATCATATTTCGATTTCTGCATTGGTCTCACTACCAACCAAGTCTGCGGGGAGACCTAAGGCAGGTAGTGGCGTGTTGTTATGACTCCATTTCATGTTTTTCTATCTTCTATCAGCATTACATAGATAACGTTTTCCTTAGTGTGTGGGCTGTACTTAATAAGACAATTTTTTGTATATCTCTTAAGCTGGGGTTTCCAGGGATTCTTTCAAGGTGTTGTTTTGCTCTATTTTTTATCATTCCAAGTGCGCCTACTATCACTGGCACAACTCTTGTTTTCAATTTCCACATTTTTTCTATTTAAATTTCCAGGTCTTATATTTTGACAGTTTTTCAAATTCCTTGGTTGCTATGTTACAATCCGCTGGACAAGCCATATAAATCAACAGACAAATTTTCTCTTTCTGGTTTTTAACAATAATGTCTGGCCTATTTACTTCAATTTTTCTGTCTGTGTAGATGGTGTAATCCCATAGAATGGTGACATCTATTTCTGTAACCGGTTCTGGGCGATGTTCATACCAGTGTTTGTTTACAGATTTTCCATTTGTTTACAGATTTTCCATTTTGCACATTGTCCAATGTAAATATTGCCCCACTCTATCGATTTTCATATTCATTTGGGGCAAGCACAGAACATCCTGAGATTAGATGGTCTATTGTTTCTTGGTGTTTATCACAAAACCTGAATTTTGGATCCATATTATTATGTATAATATTTGCCTGAAAGTTTCTCGTGAAAAGACTTTGGTATTGTGCTGCAAGAATAAAGCCTTCAGTTTCAAACTTTAATCCAGATGCACGTAACCATCGATGAGTATTAACTTTATCAACATTGGATTTATTGGCACGTTCTGGATATTGGCCATGCAGAGGTTTGTCTTGCCAGCGTTGTTTCATCTGTTCAAGAGCTTTATCTTTGGCTTTCATTTTCATATTTTTTGCCGCAATAGTTGGTTCTTGGCTTCTGTTCTGCTTTTCTACAGAATCTACTAACTGTAAATCTTGTTTGTATTTACTGCCTTCTTTTATTATTGAATATTTTTTCTTTCTTTCTTCATGTTGCCTTACTAATTGTATCATCCAATCCTTTGTTGTTTCTATGTATGTTAGTAAGCCAATAGTTGTTGTCTTGTATGACAATTCCAGCTGAATAAGACCTCTTCCACCTTCTTTACGGGGTATGTATAGATGGTTTACTTCAGCCTTTGGATGATGCATTTTATCCTTAGAAAGAAGCTTTCTTGTTTTAGAATCCATTCGCCTGATGTCGTTTAGAGTCCAGTTTTAGATGTTGAAAATATATTGGACAACTGGGATTGCAAGGCTATTAATGGCCATAATTCTGTTCTGAGAATTTAATTCAGTTTTTAATATCATTCGTAGCCTTCTATAATACTCTTTACGCACTATTTCTTTCATTTTTCTATGGTGAATTTTTTCACTCTCATTTACATCTAGGTATTTATAAGCTTCTTCTGGCTTTAATTCTTTTATTGTTGCAGCAGGGTCTAAGCTAATTGAGGATGTTTGTTGTAGCGATCCTCGTAAAACTGTAACTTTAGCAGATTTATTCAAATTGAATTTCATTCCAATGTCTTCGCTGAAGAATTTTACAGTTTGCAGAAGACCTTCCAGCTCATTATCATTCTTAGCATACAACTTTAAGTCATCCATGTAAAATAGATGGCTTATTTTCTTTTGGCCTATTTTATAACCACATTCTGTCTTATTAAGTTGACTGGTTAGTGCTATTAATGATATGCAGAATAGTAAGGGAGATAAAGAATCACCTTGAAATATACCTCTTTTGATGTTTATTTCATCAGACTTATAGGTTCCATTTATATGATTGAGGTAAAGGGTTGTTTTCCATATAGACATGCACTGTTTGATGAAATTGATGATGACGGGCGATATCTTGCATATATTTAAAGTCTTTAAAATCCAGGAATGTGGCACACTATCGAATGCCTTTCGGTAGTCTATCCAGGCAGTACTAAGATTTTTCTTTGTCTTGTAGCAGTTTTCCAGGATCATTTTGTTAATTAGCAATTGGTCTTTACAGCCATAACAGCCACGTTTGCACCTTTTTTGTTCAAGCGGTATCATGTCATTTCTTTCTAAGAATAAATATGTTTGTTTTGTTAAAATAGATGTTAGTAGTTTATATGTTGTCGGAAGACATGTAATTGGTCTGTAGTTTTTCGGGTTGTTTGTGTCACCATTCTTGGGTAGAAGAAATGTAATTCCTTTTGTCATCCATGCAGGAATTTTAGTGGGATCGTCAACCATTTCTTGAAGTTCCTTGGCTAGTTTTTTATGTGCTGTATTTAAATAATATAGCCAAAAGTTAGGAATTTCATCTATACCTGGAAATTTCCGATTGGGTGCTTTTTTAGTGCAAATTTAACATTCTCTTCTGTAATTCCATCCCATGTCTGTTCTGGTTTATTTTTGATTCGTTCTATCTCTTGTGCAATCCAATCTACTTCTTTGTTATGTTCTTTAGGGTACGCCCATATTGTTTCCCAGAACTGTGCAACTTCTTCCATTTTTTGGTGGGGTGGCTATCAATTCAATTATTTTTTTACCTATTTCCCTGTAAAATATCTTTGCATAGATTTGAAAAATCTTGTTTTGCCTGTAGAATCTTGATCTTTTCTGATAGCGTCTTATTCTTTGAGTCTTCAGTTGTATTGTTTGCTTTATTTTTTCCTTAATTGATAGGACTTCATTTTCATTTCTAATGTTGTATTTTCTTTCTACTCTTCTGCTTTTCCTAGTTCTTACATTTATTCCTCTCCTCAGTTCATCCAGTACTGATAGTTCACTTCTGAGTTGTTCGATTTCTTTTTTTATTTTTATTTTCCAAGGTGGATCTTCATGTCTGCGAGACTGCCTTGTTTTTAATTTAATGTTCAATTTGTTTGTTGCTGCTATTGCTGATGCATATATTGCTTCATTGAGATTTATATGAGTGTCTTCTTCATCCAAAATTAATTTTAGTGCTGCATTGTAGAGCTTAATAGTTCGGAGGTTATGATTTGTTGGTTGTAATTTTGGGAGCTGTTCTCGTTCCTCCATATTTTGTATTTGACTTATATGGTTCTTGATTTCTTCCTTGTCTTCTTGTATACTGTCCTTATTTTCCGTAAAATAATTCTGTTCAATGTGTTCTGAACTCGTTTTATTTTCGTCTTGTAACTGACTGAGATCACACCTTTCCAGCACTTTTAAACTTACAGCATTATTTTCACAGTGATTTGTGTGTATCACGGTTTCTACATTATGACCTGCTTGTTTGATGTTATTACTTTTTATTTCTGATTCCGGTTCCTTTTCATATTTTGTTGATTCGTCTATTCTGGTTACAATTCTTTTAATCTCATTACTTTCATCCTCTGTCAGTCGGTTATTACGAATGATGTATCTTCGTACATTGGCTAATTTATTTTCGTCAATATACTTTCTATTTGCTTGACGAACTTTTTCACACCAAATGTCATATGTTTGGTGAGTCATGTTTTTTTGAGGCTTGAGTAGCGCTTCATGAAATGCAGTCATAACGACTTTGTACTCCTCACGAGACCATTTTATTTTTTCTTTCTTTAAATATACGGTTATAGATCTAGCTGGAGAATTTTCAGGACCATCATTAGGATTATCCTGGTTGTGGGGACCTGAAGATTCATTCTTTGTGGAGGAGTGTGTTCCTATAGCAGATTTTTCGACCTCAGGTAGGTTCCCTCCTGAAGGACGGACTCCCTGTTTATCCACTGGAAGAGCCATACTGGATGTGTTATTTCTATTTGTAATTCTCATATGTTTTCCCACGAGTGACGCACGGGTCCAAAAGTCCACCCAAAGTTGCCCGGCACGTTGGGTAACGGTCTTTTACAAACAGGGTCCCGAAGCCTGTAGGGGATCGTTTGATTATTATTATTATTATTATTATTATTATTATTATTATTATTATAGTCTAATACAATTCTTAATATCATAATACATTTTTAAAAAATCTGTTTATTGAAAATTTAAATATCAATTTAATTATTTTAATATCCATTTAATTATTATTCTTTCATAATATAAAACTAATTATTTTACATATATATATATATATATATATATATATATATATATATATATATTTATATATATATATATATATATATATAAGTTAATAAACGTTTGTTTTTATTTATTTTTTATTTTTAACTTTAAAACCATAGTAATGTATAGATTTATGTGGGTGGTACTAAGAACTCTCTGAAAAACGATTTTATCAACACACGTCTTCATTTAATAATAATAAGTACAGAAGTACAACATTCCTATCGAAATATTGTTGCTATTTAAAAGAAACAGATAAAACTTCCACATTAAAATGGAAAATAAAAAAAACTAGAATATGTAAGTCTTTAAACGATCCATGTCCATTGTGTTTATATAAAAATAAAAACTATATATTAAACTTTTTAAGAATAAAACTCTATCAAATAAACGTAATGAAATAAATGTTACGTGTAAACACTGCAAAAATGTTCAACTCATAATATAGTTAAAAAAAAGTATTCTTAAAAAAATAAAAAATAAACATGTTTTCTTTCTTTCATTCTTTTCTTTTTTTGTTTTTGAAAAATGATGAGATACAGAGGAAAACTACAGGAAAAAGATTGCAGCAATAATGGATACATCAACGGAAATGCAGTCTAGACAAGGGTTTTGAAATAGAGTGACAATGTTGCCGTTAAGATTGAAAGAAGAAATCATGTATTCCCCCCCAAATATAAAGTTTTTTTTTCAAATTTAAAGTGAATCTCTATTCTGATTAGTTAAATTGAACACACACATAAATTTTTATGTCTTCCCATATCTATAAATAACAAGCGTATTGTTGCTTATATTTAAATGAGAATCATTTTCACAACAATGATATAACATTGCCTGATGACGAGGTAGAAATTTCGGAAGATAGAAATTTCCGTGTCGCAATGTAAACTATTTTAATTTCAAATTACTAAAACAAATTTAATCGGTCGAGTTTCGATCCCGGTCAGAAGCAAGCAGATGAGCTGTAATATAACGAAACAGGCTTGTATGTGGATGACTAATATATATATATATATATATATAGTTATAATCTCATTTATATATATATATATATATAAATGGGATTATAACTATACTCATGTCGAAAAACCTTCCACGAATCAACGAAGAAGGGAAAAAACTGGTTTAAAAAAGAAAGAGCTAAGTACATGGACATCAGTCAAAAGGGACCGAGTCAGCACTTTGCCAAAGTAAAAACACCCACACGTGAAATCAACTAACAAAAAGCAGCTCAATACTTAGGTAGAGCGAAATAAGTAAAGACTACCTAGTGATCCAGAAAGACCTACCTAGGCTTCACCTAAACGGATCGCCAGGTAAAGCTGGAAAGCGGATCGTCAGAGAACCAGCTTTCCCTGACGATCCGTTTAGGTGAAACCTAGGTAGGTCTTTCTGGATCACTAGGTAGTCTTTACTTATATATATATATATAAGAGACAAGAAGAAAAATTTGTCTTAAGGGACGCGTTTCGTCATCTGAAGGCCATTTTCAAGGCAATTGAAATTATTTTTATTTTATCTAAACATATTTATAAATGAAACTTTGTCTGTGTGTGTGTGTGTGTGTCCGTTACCTATAGACTCCGAAACGGCTGAACCAATTTTCTTGAAAATTTACACAGTTGTACTATAAGCGTCTGCGAGTGTTATTAGCTAGGTTTTGTGTCGAGGTACCCCCGATAAATATCGAAAATCGATAATCGAAAAAATCCGGTTATAGAAGGAGTGGTCGGATTTTAATCAAATTTGATACACTCATAGACAAAGACATAAGAAACGATATTCAGAAGTTTCAAGGTTGCAGTTCTTACAATAGCGCAGAAAATCGATAATATATATATATATATATAAGGCAAGGTGTTTGTGTGTGTATCTGTTTATCTGTCTGTATGTCCTTTATACAAATCATCAATTTTTATCCGATTCTCACCAAACTTCACACAAATATTCTTTAGGCTGAGTCTGAGCTCCAGGACGATGGAGTAGTTTTAAAGCTAACATTACACCCGAGCAACGCCGTGCTATACTGCTAGTTAACTATAAAAAGGAAAATTTTGTTACTTTAAATTTTGGAAATTTCAAGACACTTATGTATATTCACCAGGTTAACTGAAACGTTATATATCTAATTAAAAGTAAAATTAAAATTAATTCTTGATAATGCCTAAAAGTATTGCCGAAAACACTTTGAGAAATAAAACATTCAGTCAATTTTTATATAATTTATGTTCTGAAAAGAAAAAACAGATAAGATCGCATGAAAAATTATATAAGAACTTCAGCATACCACCTTGTCTGTTGTTGTTAAAAACACGTGCATGAATGATAGCTTGCTATTTAAAGATATACTATATATATATATATATATCGGCCGTGTGTTCTGATCCCGGCGAAACAGGCTTGCATGTGGATGCCTAATATATATATATATTAGGCATCCACATACAATATATATATATATATATATATATATATATATACGTGTATGTGAGAGTATGCGTGTTTGTGTGTGTGTGCGCGTATACGTGAATGTATGCTAAATATATGCATCCGAGGCGTCCGAAAGGTTTTTAAAAATCCTGAATAAACTATACTATAATAAGAGCCGCGTCCGTCCGTCATAATTTAATATCTTAATCTATACTATAATAAGAGCTTCATCCATCCGTCCGTCCATCACAAGTTCTTATCTTAATCCATACTATGAAAAGAGCTGCGTCCGTCTGCTGTTCTGTTCGTCAGTCACAATTTCATATCTTAATATATTATAAGAGTCGTGTCCGTCCGTCCCACGATTCAACCAGTAATAAAATATGCAGCATTTCCTTTACTAATATGATATACAGCATTTCTTTCAGTAATAATTTAATCTAAACTAAAACTTAAGCATAAAATTGAAAAGTAAAATCTTAGAAGTTGAATTTATAGGTAGAATATTTTTTGGGAAAAGGATATACGTTTTTTGCCTATTGGTCGAGTGGGATTCATTGTTAAAATAATGCAAGGATTGATGGTGAAAGAAAAGTATTTGGGAAGACTTATTCCTGTTCCTCATTAGTAATCTCCACAGAAAAATCCAGGCGTCTTTGGAACGACCTGTCAGAACCATTTAATGAAATTGCTTTGAGACACGCTGAAATGTCTACAGGCTGCAACAGGTATTTGAAAACA
The DNA here is from genome assembly GCA_037127315.1 of Ascarosepion bandense. Taxonomy (NCBI): domain Eukaryota; kingdom Metazoa; phylum Mollusca; class Cephalopoda; order Sepiida; family Sepiidae; genus Ascarosepion; species Ascarosepion bandense. The sequence continues at coordinate 850,537 of JBBBDQ010001050.1, read as the reverse complement.
GAGTTTCACGTGATTATATTATATGTCAGAGTAAATAATATATTTTTACAAAATGTAGAGCAAAAAATTCTTACATACATACAGAAAACAATTCTATTGAATATCAACGCTATCAGCTTCGATTACAGCCTATACATCTTCTAAAATGATTAGAAGATTTTCTTATGTATTCTTTATGCATCTTAGTCCTGACATTCCCGACAGTATTCTTTAGCGGGTCCTTCGTATTGTGGATATTCTTATCAATCTAACATCGGGTTTAAATCAGAAGGTCTAGTGAGCCAAATTTTAAGAGTAACATGACTGTGAAAATGTTATGCCAAACATCCCTGTGTCTTGTTTGCTGTCGTAGAAGGCACAGAAACTTGCTGTTACACGTCTAGCCCCTCCCTTGCCACTTCATCTATCTAGAGCTTAAAAACGGTGTCCAGTGACTATTACCGTCAACGGGAACATCTTGTACATAAGAGTGGAGCCTTCAGTGGGTTAGCGTACAGGTATCTGTCATGTTCTCTTATTTTTTGATCTTGTACAAAGTTTTTGATCTTGTACAAAGTTGGATGCGCATTGTGGTGCAGTGGATATCGACTCGTAACGACAAATCGGGAAGTCGAGTTCGAATTCCAGTTGAATTCCTCGCATTCACTTATGCACAAATACCCCTGGGAATAGTATTAATTCATCTCTTCTCTTTAGTTTTTATGGGTTAAATAATAAAACAGTTTGGGTTCTATAGCCTTGGTTGGCAACCAATATACCGCAGGAAGTAATGGCAACCTACTGCGGGATAATCTTCTGTCTTTCGAGACATGATCGCCCAAAACGCGTCTCACGTATGGCACTCAACTGACTGACTAAGTTTTTATCTGAGAAAAACATAGTATGTCGGACTCAACAGAGAGCTTGGCTTTGTTTAGCAAGCACTTCAATCGGATTACGCGATTCTCCCGGCCACTGGTTAACATGAACTGGCCTCATAACGTAGGATTTGCATCTGGTCTTTATTTTATACTCGTATGTGCGTTGTGGTACAGTGAATATCGACTCGGAACGAGAAATCGGGGAGCCGAGTTCGAATTTCAGTTGAATCCATTGTATTCACTTACGCGCAAATACCCTTGGGAAAGGTATTAATCCGTCTCTTCCTTCCAGTTATGAGTTAAATAGCAGGACAGATTGGGTTCTATAGCTCTTGGTCGGCAACCAGTCTACCGCAGAGAGCAATGGCAACCTACTGCGGGATAATCTTCTGCCCAGTCAGTCATGTCTCTTTCGAGACATGATCGCCAAAGCGTGTATCACGTTATGGCACTTAACTGACTGACAACCTATTTCTGATTGTTGACCCTGACACATAGAGTTGATTGGCAATGACCATCATTGATCCTTTTGTGTTCTCGTCGATGGTACCTTGAAATTGTTGAACGAACACGAAATTCTTAACAATGTCTGAAGGTTGAAAATGTTCTTTTTTTTTTCTTTTTTGTTATTGGAGACGCATTTTCGTCAGAGAAACTGGCGACATTTAAGAAGGTTGAAATCTTCGAGAAAAGACACGCCTTGTTAGCCTTCTGCGTTAAGGCCGAAGATACCATATTGGTGCTGTAAAAAAGATAAGCTTATGGCCACATCACGTTGAAACACCGGCTCTTGTATGCTCAGTTAAGCAATGTCGAACCTGGTCAGTACCTAGATGGGTGACCGCTTAAGTATACCAGGTATCTGTGCGTGGCATGGCTTACGACCACATCACGTTGAAACACGGTTCCCGTACGATCAACGAAGTTAAGCAATGTCGAACCTGGTCAGTACCTAGATGGGTGACCGCTTAAGCATACCAGGCACTGTAACTTTGAGTGTGTGCGTGGCATGGCTTACGGCCACATCACGTTGAAACACGGTTCCCGTACGATCAACGAAGTTAAGCAATGTCGAACCTTGTCAGTATCTAGATTGGTGACCGCTTGGGAATACCAGGTGCTGTACGCTTGTATATGCAGGTCGGATAATGCATAATGACTAAGAATTGTTAATCGGAGAGACCCGTTACAATTTCAGTTGAGTTCGTTATATTCACTTAGGCGGAAATACTCTTGGGAAAGGAATGAAGTCACCTCTCTCGTCCATCTATTTTTAATTTTTAATTTTTAATACTTGTATTAAATTTAATTTTTAATTTAATTTAATTTTTAATTTAATTTTTAATTTAATTTAATTTAATTTAATTTTTAATTTTAATTTAATTTAATTTAATTTAATTTTTAATTTTTAATACTTGTATGCCTAATTATTATTACCCCCCCTCCCACCAAAAAAAAAAAAATCTTAAAATCTAAAAATATTTTCTTGTTTTAAATAAACTGCAAAATGTTTAAAAACCGTAGAGAAAAATCAATAAAAACAGTACCTAGCTATAATTCTCTACCCATATCCTGAGTTTGTGTTTAGAGATTCCCTGTATCGGAAATCTTTTATTTTTTATTTTAATCAAAACAGTGGCTGGATGACCGTCTAGTCACACCTGCCGCCATGTCTTTCTTTACTGGACGAACGATCTAATTTGTTGATAAAATCACTGATACATGCAATGATTGATTTCATATTAAATTTAGATAAATTCTTTTCAAATATAGTCGTTATTGAGTTGGTAGGTAGTATTTTGTATAGTTTTTTTCAAAGTTAATTTATACGTTCATTTTCTTTTTGTTTTGGCTTCTTGATCTTTATGGGTTTTCTCTTTGCATTGAATATGAAATATTTAGAATATTGGAGGGTTTTAGAAGCATCTTCAAAATATTTCTTCATCCTGAGAGTACTGAGGGCTGTCACTTCTAAGTGCTCTTAAGCGTTCTCAAATGCATTACAGCGTTTATACGAGATATGTGGAGCACCTCTACGATACCCTGCGTCTTATGATCTGGATTATTTTTTAATTAATATTTCGATTTGATCATCATGAATGACTGAAGGACTACGAGAACATTCGCAGTTCTTGATCTCAAAATTTCTACTTCTGAACTTAGGGAAACATTTGCGAATATTTGTTCAGCTATGGTACCATATCGATAAACGACACATATATTTTTTTGCTGGAAATAAAATTGCATGAAATTATGGAAATGTATTTTATTTGACCCTGTTTTCACTTTTTGTCTAAAATCATTTAAAATTCACGATCCACACCAGGATCGTATAGATAGAAATGTTGAATTATCGCCTTTCATTATAAATCTGTAATTCGTCAATGTAATGGATATTGCTGTCTGGCGCCCCTGCCCTTTCTATATATCTTGCTCTTCTGCGAGCCGTGTCCCTTCAGGACGTAGCCAATAATAGCGTTCCACATTTCCTTCTCCCTTATAGATCTTAACACCCTTTCTGTTACTATTTCCGAATCCTACTCTGCCATCCATTTGCTTGAGCATCAAGTATGTCACCCGTTACTTTCCCATGGCTATCTGTACCTCTACTTGTCTTGTGAGTATCAGATTCTCGAAGCCCTCCTTCCTCATTACATGTCCGAGAAATTTCAGCTGTCTTTTCCTGATGGTAAGTATCAGTTTCCTTTTCGTTTCCATCCTCTCCAAAACCTTGTCGTTGCTCACATGTTTGGTCTATGGTATCCTCAGCATCCTTCTGTAGAACCGTATTTTGGTTGCTTCAGATCTTTCCTTCGACTTTGATGAGATTGTCCAGCATTTGCTGCCATATTGAACGACAGACATCACATAACAATCCAGTACTCTTTTCTTTTTTTTCTAGCGAAATTTTCTTGTCTCTCAATACTCTGCTTAGTTTTTGGAATGCATCTTTAATCATGCCAATACAGCTTCGAATCTCAGTGTCATACTTTCCGTCCTCTGTTAGAAAGCTTCCCAGGTATTTAAATTTTTGTACCTGCTTCATTTTAACGTAATTGACCTGTAATTGGCATTTTGAATTTCCTCTTTTTACTGATGATTATGCATTTAGTTTTCTTGTAGTTTATATGCAGTTGTTTTTTTCCGCTTTTTTTAGCTACCTTCTATAGGAGGTCTTGTATTTTTGTTTCAGTGTCTGCTATCAACACTGTATCATCTGCGTGTTTTATATTGCTGAGATTATCTGTCTCCTGTTTTTTAATGTTCTCTCTTTAAAGATGTGTTTTTTAATATATGCTTTCACAGTCATTAATCGCTTGTGTCTTAGCGGTGTTATTGCCTTGCTTGGAGTGAAATGATTAAATAGAAATTGTAGAAATATAATCATTTTCAGTCTCGTACAAAACATCACCTACTGAATAACACTGTGAAATTTTAATCTAACCAAAAACCCTAAATTTTAAGGTTTAAAATTTGATAAAAAGAGTGCGGATTATAAACGAATAATTACATGTTTAATTCTGAATATTCAGACTTGCACAGAAAGAAGGAAAATTTATCTTACACGAAGCTTGATTTTTGGTGATTGAATTCTGCTAATTCTTGATCTCTTTTACGGTCGCTCATTACCCTTTTCGACTAAGATAGACTTACTGTGTCATTCATTAGGATTTCGTTAACGTCAAGGGGGTTCGAGGGAAATCAATAGCTTCTCTTCTTCTTCTTCTTCTTCTTCTTCTTCTTCTTCGCCGTCGTCGTCATCGCCGTCGTCGTCATCGCCGTCGTCGTCATCGCCGTCGTCGTCATCGCCGTCGTCGTCATCACCGTCATCGTCATCGCTGTCGTCGTTTTCTTCTTTTTTAACTTCTAATTCATCTTTTAATTTGTTTTCTTCATTCGTCGTCTTCTTCCGTCGACATGTCGGCAAAGTATAGTGGGCACGGATACAGAAGACGAAGGAGCAGGCTCTTATCAGACTATGCCGTCATCTCCGCTTTATTTTACCTCGGTGTTCTATTCTTTAGATCCCTTGTCTTTCTTCTCACAGGTCGCCATTTTGAAAAGCCTCTTCCTTCAATAGTCTCGTTCTGAACGTGACTTAATAATTGGACGTACAGTTTTTTTTTACATCGCCTCATTTGAATTTGACCTACGTTTTTCTTCTTCTTCTATTCTATCAACCCCAATCTTTTTAGGAAGGAAACGGCAGGTTGATCATTTGCACCGCAGGTCGTGTGACATCTTGCTGACATTTGCAAAGATGGCTACTTTCTTTTATTAATTTGTCAGCGGGAAAGTGAGGTTCGCCGAGATAATGATGCGATTTCGACTATCACCTCTTCTTTCTTTTCGCTATATTTCATTCGCCTTTTCTTAAAACCCGACTTGAAATTCTGAGGTCAGAGTGTTACATGCACACCACAAACGGTTATATAAGCAAAAACCTAGTCTAGCCATAATTTGACGAAAGTATTAAGTGTTAACCGTTTTTTCGAAAACTAGACACGGAAAGCATAGGTGAAAATTGGTTTTCACATAACAAATTGGATACAATCCCGAACTGCATACATTTCTAGAAAACACTAAAGAAATAGAAGAAGAATGGATTGTACGGAGAAAATCTATGTTCATTTAAAAAAAAAATAAAAAAAAAAAATAAAAAAAATAAAATAAAAT
>JBBBDQ010001050.1:750000-840000 GCA_037127315.1 Ascarosepion bandense | reverse complement strand
GTCATTATTCATTTTGTTTCAATTAGCCTGCACAAGAGTGTAATAAAAATAATTCATCATTAATTTTGTTTTTACTATGAAAATGTATTACTGTTAATTTTACAATAAAACTGTACTTATATAAATTTATAGTGTTTTGACTCCAGTTCAGCGGTTTACTGTTTGTCAATTGCCGGACTACCACCCAGAGTCAACTAAAAAAACTTGAAAACCACTCGCAACTCAAGCGAAGCTTGAATCTAGTTCCTAGTAAGATGATGTCACTTTGTCATCGGACATTTTCCCATTAGCTGCTGTTACAGGCAATTTCAAGTGAAGAATTCAATTTCCTATCGATTGGGCCGTCGTTTTTATTCAATATAATTTCTCGGAGAATTTCTCTCATTTCGAATTCCAAAGGAGGAATTCGACCATTTAGAAATCCATTTATCTGGATAACTCAAATTAGTCATTGATTATGTCGGGATAGCGACGTTTGGAATGAATTTCCATGTGAAAACAATGGAATCATTTGGGAGTAAACCATTTATAGAAATTAGAAACATTACTTCGGTTGATAAACAGGCAGTAAGAAAAAACGCAGAAGAGGATTCTTCCATTTTTGTAATCGAATTCTGAACAAACAATGATGAATTGGTTTTACGAAGCAAGCCGAGAAAATACTTTATTATTTTTAAAGAAATTAGATTAATTGAATGGAATGAAGAATATCTTTTGTTGCAAAATTAACTTTTATCCGCAAATAGATATTTACTTAAAGATAGTAAATTAAGTATTTCATTTTTCCCAAAATCACAGCTTGGTCTGTTTTGCCGACTGGCTAATTTTATTTCCGGTCATCTTTTATACCTCTTTTTCTTTTTCTTTATCATTCTAGTCCGTCTTTTTTTCTTCTTTTTCTCTTCTTTTGTTTTTATTTTTCATTCTAGAGCTTTTTTCTTTCTTATTCCAGTCCGTTTTTTTCTTCTTCTTTTTCTCTTCTTTTGTTGATGTCTGATTTTCCCTTCATTTACTCCACCCTTTGTTTACCTTTCTGATTTTGTCTCATTTTTCTTTTCCTTTGCTTTCATTTCTCATTTCATCTCATTTTCCCGTCTTTTACACCCCTTTTGTTTTCCTTTCTCATGATGGCTCATTATCCGATTTTTTACAACCCAACACTTTTGTTTTCCTTTCTCATAGTGGCTCATTTTCCTGTCTTTTACCCTACATTTTGTTTTTCTTACTCATTTTGTCTCATTTTCCCATCTCTTACCCCGCTTTGGTTTCTTTTCTCATACTGGCTCATTTTCTTTTCTCTTACCCCCCCCCCCTCATTTTTTTCTCATACTACCTCATTTTTCTGTTTTTTACCCCCCGCCCTTTGGTTTTCCTTTCTCATACTGGCTAATTTTCCTGCCTTTTACACCCCTTTGGTTTTCTTTTCTAATACTGGCTAATTTTCCTGCCTTTTACACCCCTTTGGTTTTCCTTTCTAATACTGGCTTATTTTCCTGTCTTTTACACCCCGTTTGGTTTTCCTTTCTCATACTGGCTTATTTTCCTGTCTTTTACACCCCTTTGTTTTTCCTTTCTCATACTGGCTCATTTTCCTGTCTTTTACACCCCGTTTGGTTTTCCTTTCTCATACTGGCTCATTTTTCTGTCTTTTACTCCACCTTTTGTTTTCCTTTTTCATACTGGCTCATTTTCCTGTCTTTTACTCCACCTTTGGTTTTCCTTTCTCATACTGGCTCATTTTTCTGTCTTTTACTCCACCTTTTGTTTTCCTTTCTCATACTGGCTTATTTTCCTGTCTTTTACTCCACCTTTGGTTTTCCTTTCTCATACTGGCTTATTTTCCTGTCTTTTACACCCCTTTGTTTTTCCTTTCTCATACTGGCTCATTTTCCTGTCTTTTACACCCCGTTTGGTTTTCCTTTCTCATACTGGCTCATTTTTCTGTCTTTTACTCCACCTTTTGTTTTCCTTTTTCATACTGGCTCATTTTCCTGTCTTTTACTCCACCTTTGGTTTTCCTTTCTCATACTGGCTCATTTTCCTGTCTTTTACACCCCGTTTGGTTTTCCTTTCTCATACTGGCTCATTTTTCTGTCTTTTACTCCACCTTTTGTTTTCCTTTCTCATATTGGCTTATTTTCCTGTCTTTTACTCCACCTTTGGTTTTCCTTTCTCATACTGGCTTATTTTCCTGTCTTTTACACCCCTTTGGTTTTCCTTTCTCATACTGGCTTATTTTCCTGTCTTTTACACCCCGTTTGGTTTTCCTTTCTCATGCTGGCTCATTTTTCTGTCTTTTACTCCACCTTTTGTTTTCCTTTCTCATACTGGCTCATTTTCCTGTCTTTTACTCCACCTTTGGTTTTCCTTTCTCATACTGGCTCATTTTCCTGTCTTTTACACCCCTTTGGTTTTCCTTTCTCATACTGGCTTATTTTCCTGTCTTTTACACCCCGTTTGGTTTTCCTTTCTCATACTGGCTCATTTTCCTGTCTTTTACACCCCGTTTGGTTTTCCTTTCTCATACTGGCTCATTTTCCTGTCTTTTACACTCCGTTTGGTTTTCCTTTCTCATACTGGCTCATTTTCCTGTCTTTTACTCCACCTTTTGTTTTTTCTTACTTATTTTGTCTTATTTTCCCTTCTTTTACATCCATTTTGTTTTTTCTTTCTCATTTTGTCTCATTTTTTCTTCTTTCTCTCCACTTTTTTCCTTTCTGCTTTGGTATTTATAACTAATCTGTACAAGGAAGAGTGTTCAATAAGAGAGTAGATAACGATTGACATTGCTTTTAAATTTTTGAATATCTTAACTTGACTGGAAAGCAAGACTTCGGAAGAGAGTTCCACAAGCGAGAATCACGAGAAAATAAAATTCGTAGATACAGTGACATTTAAATAATTTCAAGTGGAAACCAATCGAAATTTACTGCGAATCTGGTACTGCGCTTAATTTCATAAAGTCTAGGCATTATGGGGAAGAGAATGTTACCATTAAAGTATTTACAGAAAAGGCACAGGGAAGCAAATTTACGGCCATGAAAAAGCCGAGACACCAGGCCATTATGTAACAATAATATTAGAGGCATGGAAAAATGGTAGATAAAAATATGTAAGATAAATTCCAGAGAGAAAAATTGTCAGAGTGAACCAAATTTTTTAGCAGCTGACCTAGTAATGGATCCAATAGAGTTTTCCCAGTTCATATGAGCCGAAAATGTTAACCCGAGGAGTCGCAAGAGGCAACTTTCTGGGAGGTTAGCATCAGCCATACTGATGGATGGCAGATATCAGTCTTTCAGCTGATTAATACAGAGCAGTCTTGATTGGGATGCCTTAAAATTAACAAGCCATCCTTTGCTCTAGTTAACAACAGACTCTATGTCTTTTTGAGATCAGCAGCTAATTTGAGTTTATCGAGCTAACCAGACTTATTACTAAGACAGCAGTATATAGTGATGTCATTAGCGCAGATACCAAGTTGAGAGCTGATGCATATATTTGTAATTTTGTAAGTATTTAGTTTATATCTGTTCATTTTTCAGTGGTTATGTAAATGAATCAATAGAATGTATATCTTTGTCTTAAGATAGCTCCCAAAACTATTAGATTGAGTCATGAGCAAATTCCGTATTTGGGAACCGCAAACATAATTTAAATTTAAACGACAATGGCAGATATAGTGGATTGAAGTAAAATTCCTTTTCTTTTTGATAATACAAGGTAAAATGCAATATGCAACAATAATTCAAGAAAACATGTTGAAACTCGGTTGATCTTTTCTACCCCACTCACCATAGACTCCCCCAAACCAATTATTTTCGTCAGGTTCGAGGTATGAGTCTTGCCCCCTCACCAGAATTTATGATACGCGTCCCTTCATAATGTAGTATTCATATAATGCATCACTCAATAAGTTCCGGGCCTGACATATAGATGGCGCCACTAATAAAGAATCTATACGCTTTTTATGAAGTACTAACCTTCAAATGGGACCTAACAAAATTTGGGCTCAATCGGATTATTAGTTTATAAATTACAGTTATTTAAGTAAAGCTACTGCTGCAAATTTTCATGACAATGGAAAAATCTGAATTTCGTGTGTTGATAAAGCATTGCTTTCTGATGGGAAAAAATACTGTTCAAGCAAAGTTATGGCTTTGATAAGTGTTATTCGGACTGTGATCCGTCGGAAACAACGGAGTAAAAATTGGCAGTTAGCTGAGTGGACAGCAGCAGGTAAAAGCCTCCAAAGACGCAAACATCAGCAGACAAGGTTTTGGCCTCCGTAGTTTGAGATGCGCAAGGTATTTTATTAATCATTTACCTTGAAAAAGGAAGAAACATCAATAATGAATATTGTATAGCATTATTGGTGTGTTTAAAGGAAGAAATCGCCAAAAAAACGGCCACAAATGAAGAAGAAAAAAGTGATCTTTCTCCAAAACAACGCACCGTATCACAAGTCGATCGCAACGATGGCAAAACTACAAGAATTGCACTTCGAAGTGCTTCCGCATCAACTCTATTCTTCAGATCTGGCCGCCAGTGACTACTAGCTGTTTGCAGACGTCAAAAGAATGTTGCAAGGGAAAGAGATTTGGCTCCAATGAGGAAGTGATATCGGAAACTGAGGCGTATTTTGAGGCCAAAGACAAATCATTCCACAAAAAAGGCATCGAATTAGAGAAGCGTTGGAATTAGACACGTGTCATAATAGATCAATCCATCTTAAAATTAACAATGTTTTGCGGAAATTCTTAACATTAACTTGAGATTTTTCTTGTTAAAATGTTTTTATAATTTTAACACATTCAACCTTATGGTACAAAAATAATGAATTTTACATCGTATTTTTTCGAGATTTAACATGAACAAAAGTTAATGGATTTGAACGAACAAAAAGATCCTAGAATTACGTCAAAATCCGCGAACATTTTTATCCTTTAATCAGTTGTACTTAGTTTCATTTATTTTCTATGTAAATATAGGTAAACTTTTAAATCAAAATCAAATATTGATAAGGTAACGAGGGTTGCAATCAGGCGTTTCCCCTTCCCTTCGGTGTATCATATATAGTACGCAACGGCCATGATTACCTTTTCGATCGCCACAAAACGCTTTGAGAAAGCTTTCTCTCATAAAACAGTAGATTCAAAGGTTCGTCGAAAGATTTTTCACTTCAAAATCGGTGAAATTTTACTTAAAAGGTACGGAGAACTACCCGATACATGACTAGGAATCATTGTAGCTAATGGTCACTATATAATTGTATAAATTATAATTTTGCTTCATTTCTTCTTGTGAATAAACAAAATCGAAAATTATTTGTGAGTCAACCTAATACATAACGCAAGTGTATTTATTGAGAAAGAGAAAGTGATTTTTATTGAGCCCTCTGATATATTATACATCTCTGGCGTGTTATCCTTTGTTCTCTAACTTCGTGGCTTCTTCCGTTTCGTCGACCAGTTATAAAGTGTGATAGACAAAAGCAGACATAGAGGATCCAAGCATTACAAAGGGACACGATGTTAACTTTCTCTGGCGTTGTCCACATAAAAGACATAAAAGGTATTGGGAAATACCGTCCTAGTATCAAAGGGATTGATGAAACAGAGGAAAGGAACGAAGGTTACGGTGACGTGAAGGAAATCATAAAAGTGTAGTTAATTATTAGGCATACATATCGCTAGCGGGAAGAATATGGCGTCCGACTGGATGGTTTCAAAAGAGAAGATAACTCTTGCTTTGTATTACTCGGCCTATGTAACTTCCTGTCCTTGTTTCTTAATAATGGTCTTATTAGGACGAATATTAATTGGTTTGGAAGATAACGGAACTATGGGAATGCGAAATTTCGGCTTGCATGGCAAGTTGTTCCCAGCTCAGTCGTTAATGGTTTTATTAGTGACAAAGTCAAAAGATGGTTGTATCTTTCACAATGAGCTTGATTATTAAAATGTTAATTGTAATAATCTTTTGATTCGTTGCAAATGTCTCTGACAGTAAAGATGACCGAATAGGTCTTATTATGTTTGAAATAATTAACATTGTTTTTGTTTGATTGGGGAAGAAGAACATGTTACCGATGTTTAAGTAAACGTTCTTCATAATGAAAAGAAAAACAAACTGGAAAACCCACGATACTGTACAAGCAGAGAAATTATATTATTTTTTGTTAGATTTGTTCAGAATACATAGTAAGCATTTATTTCCCCATTACTGTTGCAGACTGTGCATTAAAAAGAGATATTTATTCTCTTGTTAATTTTATTAGCCTATTTTTCCAAGCTGGCTCAAGGCATGTTAGAAGAGAGTGCTTTGAGATTTCCCCAAGTAGACTGTGCATTCAGTCAGTTAAGTACCGTACGTGATACACGCTTGCGCGACCATATCTCAAAAAAACATGATTGACTTGGCAGAAGTTTATCCCGCAGTAGGTTGAGATTACTTTCTGCAGGAGACTAGTTTCCAGCCAAGACTACAGAACCCAATCTGTCCTGTTATTTAACCCATAACTGGAGGAAAGAGACGGATTAATAACTTTCCCAAGGGTATTTGCCCTTAAGTGAATGCAAGGAATTCAACTGGAATTCGAACTCGACTTCCCGAATTCTCGTTCTTTCTGCAGTAGATTGTTTGCCAATCGAGGTTATAGAATCCAAGCTGTCCTGCTATTTAACCCATAGGTGGAGGAAGAAGAGATAGATTCATGCATTTCCCAAAGGTATTTAGACGTAAGTGATTAAAACGAATTCAGCTTGAATTCCAAGCTGAAATCCATTGCACCTCAATGCACCCTAAGAATACATAATTATCACTAATTGGAACGATTGATTTGAATTTTACGTCTTACCAACCCTTTGTGGGCTATTTAACGTCGAAACATATTTCGGATATTAAGATTTTTTTTTTGCGAGTGAATATTGCAAGTAATAATTTTTGAGAATAGCAATGTTTTTTTCCAGATACAAGTCCTAATATTTAACTGGTAGTTAGTGGGTGGTGTAGTCATACCTTTGAAAATTAAATGCTTCGATCGAGATTGGAATTCGAACTCTGATCTCCGATTTAATTGTCAGCAAAAGAGACATCACAATGTATTTTTTAAAATCATTTCAGCCCAAGCAAGGCAATAATGCCCCTAAGACGCGGGGTGGGCTACAGGAAGTTAAAGAAAAAAAGTAAACTTTAGTGAGGAGAAGTGAGAAAAGGACAATAAAAGAATAGTTTTCAGGAAGATAGAAGATGGCGGTTAACGTTGCATTTAAATTTTTAAACGTAGCTTAGATGTGGCACAAGGCCGAAATATGGAGCTCCCAGTGAGACTCGAAATCATGCTTCAATCGTAATTTCAAGCCGCTATCCATTACGGCACTTGCACAACCGATTTTACGAAACGAAGAATAACTAAATTTACAATTTAAAATTATAATGCAGCATTTCAAACAATTATTACCCTTGGTTTATTGCTGCCTTTTGAAGCTTTGTTGGATTGTACAGTGTTAATATATCGGTAATGTCGGTGTTCATTATTCGTCTTTCAACGCGTTATTGCTGACACTGGACAGACATTTTCAATTTCTTGAGATTTTAATAATAACTTTCTTCATTCCACTTGTATAACGAGCAGATAAAAAAAACTGCTTTCTTCAGAAATTGAACCTCTAATTCTGAAACTATTTTCTCTCGAGAAAGGAAAAGAAACACTCTAGAATTATTATTATGATTATTTTCTTTCCTTTGATTTGTGGTTTAAACTCATTTTTTCCGCGTCCCATCCAGAAACCTAAGGTTAGAAATAGCATGATCACATTTTCCACTGGACATTTTTTGAAAAAAAACAAAAAACGAAAAAACAAAAAAAAAAAAAAAGCAAAAAACAAAACTAAAACCAAAACTAAACAAAACAAAAAAACAACAACAACAAAAAACAACAACAACAAAAAAAAGCGCCGAAAGCTTATACATACTTTACATAGACACAACTCTTCGCAAGGGTAGGCTATAATTGTGAGTACAATTTTCTGTATTTCTTTTAGGCTTGGTCTACGAGGAATGCCTTCAATGAGTTTATCGGAACCTTTCCCTATCGTTCCGAGGGCTCCAACTACAACGGAAAATTATGGATGTTCTTATGTGCCACAGTTTTCGAGATTTCGGTTTCAAGGTCATTGCATTTTGATAGCTTCTTTTTTTTAAAGAACTTCAAAGTGATATTACAATCTGCAAGGACTGCTATGTAAATAAGAAAGCACATTCTGTTTTTGGAGTCTTTGGTCACTGTTATTATTATTATTATTATTATTATTATTATATTAAATTATGTAATAAATAATAATAATAATTGAGTAGAATATGTCGTCAAAAGACGTTAATGTTTCGAATTGAAGGTGAGTTAATAATTGCAATTATCTGGTCTTCTCTTCTTTGGAAAGCAAACTAATGCTTAGAAAAGCGTAAGAATATTTGTTGGGAAACTTGATTAAGTTCTTAAGCCAATTTTCGCGCGTATTCACTTTGGCTTTTAGCACCGATTGGAAGATGAAAACAATAAAAAAAATTCTGTCGGACTGATTTCAAAATAAGAACAATTCTAAATTTACTTGTTTCCCTCTGAATTGCTTTTATCGTAAAAGTAGATGTCACCATGTCAGGTTGACAAAAGTTTTAAATAATTTTTATTTAAAAACCTACCGAATTTTCTTCCGTTCAATTTTGACCGTTTCTCAGCGTCGTTAACGAAACCGGCCCACATTGAACAGCTGAGAATCGACAACTTTCACAAATAGGTGACCGAACAAGTGAAATAAGAAAAATATTATTAATTAACGGAAACAAAAAGAAAATCTGATTGTTTTGTATGACATGAGAATTATATGTTAGTACCAAAAATAGAACAACACTGTGTTGCAGTAAAAGTTTTTGTGGAAATTCTGAAATTTAAAAGTTAATGAAGGGATTTTTTAATCATCATCTTCATTATCATCACACTACTACTACTACTACTACTACTACTACTACTACTACTAATAATAATAATAATAATAATAATAATAACAATAAATACAAACGAGAATTATAATAAATACAAACGAGAATTACAGTTAGTAGATTCTGTAGAAAAGCAAAACAGTAGCCAAGAACCAACTATTGCGGCAAAAAATATGAAAATGAAAGCCAAAGATAAAGCTCTTGAAAAGATGAAACAGCGCTGGCAAGACAAACCTCTGCATGGCCAATATCCAGTACGTGCCAATAAATCCAATGTTGACAAAGTTAATACTCATCGATGGTTACGTGCATCTGGATTAAAGTCTGAAACTGAAGGATTTATACTTGCAGCACAAGACCAAAGTCTTTTCACTAGAAACTTTCAGGCAAATATTATGCATAATAATATGGATCCAAAATGCAGGTTTTGTGATAAACACCAAGAAACAATAGACCACCTAATCTCAGGCTGTTCTGTGCTTGCCCCAAACGAATATAAAAATCGCCACGATAGAGTTGGGCAATATTTACATTGGGCAATGTGCAAACATTATGGAAAAGCTGTAAACAAACACTGGTATGAACATCATCCAGCACCGGTTACAGAAATAGAAGATGTAACCATTCTATGGGATTACACCATCTACACAGACAGAAAAATTGAAGCAAACAGGCCAGACATTATTGTTAAAAACCAGAAGGAGAAAACTTGTCTATTAATTGATATGGCTTGTCCAGCGGATTGTAACATAGCAACCAAGGAATTTAAAAAACTGTCAAAATATAAAGACCTGGAAATTGAAATAGAAAAAATGTGGAAATTGAAAACAAGAGTTGTGCAAGTGATAGTAGGTGCACTTGGAATGATAAAAAATGGAACAAAACAACACATTGAAAGAATCCCTGGAAACCCCAGCTTAAGAGATATACAAAAAATTGTCTTATTAAGTACAGCCCACACACTAAGGAAAACGTTATCTATGTAATGCTGGGGATGATAGGGAAGATAGAAAAACATGAAATGGAGTCATAACAACACGCCACTACCTGCCTTAGGTCTCCCCGCAGACTTGGTTGGTAGTGAGACCAATGCAGAAATCGAAATATGATGAAAAATGACATAATAATAATAAAATAATAACAATAATTTCGTGATAAATACCCAGAAACAATTGACCGTCTTTTATCAGGTATCAGTACATTATTTATTTCCACTGAATATAAAATTCAGCATGATATTCTTCTTCATGTGCCCCAAATGAATATAAAAATCGTCACGATAGAATGGAGCAATATTTACACTGGACAATGTGCAAACACTATTGAAAATATGTAAACAAACATTGGGATGAACATCACCAAGCACCGGTTACAGAACTAGAAGATGTAACCATTCCATGGAATTAAACCATCTATACAGACAAAAAAATTGAAGCAAATAGGCTGGACATTATTGTTAAAAACCAAGAAGAAAAAACTTGCTTATTAATTGATATGGCTTGTCCAGCGGATTGTAACATAGCAACCAAGGAATTCGAAAAACTGTCAAAATATAAAGATCCGGAAATTGAAACAGAAAAAATGTTGAAATTGAAAAAAAAGTTTTTTTTTTTTTTTTTAATCATTTCACCCCGAGCAAGGCAGAAACGCCACTGATGTGCAGGGGGTTACATAAATGTAGAAGGATTAATTAGAAAAGAGTGAGGAGTACAAGCTAGTTAGAAAGGAACAATAGAAAGCTGAGAAAGCAGGTGCAATGACAGATACATGGGCGGAGAGAACGTGAAGATTATACAGGGGAGGGGAGAGAGCTAGAGTCCAGTGGTTAGTAGGTGAGTATTAACTTTGCTTTTAAATTTCTGGAGGTCGTAGCCGTCAGGAAAGCAAGAATACGGGAGTGAGTTCCACAGGCGGGAAGTGCGAGAGAGGAAGCTGCAGGAGTAGAATTGTCGTCTGCGTTTGGCTAACCTGACTGTGAATGGGTGGGACCCAGTTGCCAGTCTGGTTGCACGGGTAAACACCTGTTGAGGAGGCATCAGTGCCTTAAGCTCATCCGAGCAGAAGCCATGAAAGTATTTATAGAAGAGACAGAGGGAGGCCACATTTCGACGATGGGAAAGTGGCTGCAGACGAGTCGCCAGATCAGTACCTATCACATTACAGACTCTCCTTTGGAGCTTGTCAAGAACACTGAGGAGAACGGCAGGGGCACCTGACCATAAATGGCAGCAGTACTCCATGCACGGACGGATGGTTGACTTGTATATATGCAGGATGGATTCAGGTGGAAAAAACATCCTGGATCGACATAGTGACCCAATCTTCTTAGCAGTAGATTTTGCTATGGATTCAATATAGTGCTTCCATTTGAGGTTTGAGGACAGGGTAAGTCCGAGGAGGCGTAGTGTATTACTCTCCGGGAGAATCATCTGGTCCATGCTTATGGGAGGCAGAAGAGGTTGCCTGTAATGGTTGACAGACAACAGCTTGGTCTTAGAGGAATTGAAGTTGACAAGCCACTTCTTGCCCCAGTTCACCACAGAGTGTAGATCCCGTTCAAGGTCAGCAGCGAGATTATGTCTGTCCGCCACGACAGGTTTCTTACTAGAGCGGGAGTATATTGTAGTGTCATCTGCGTAGATGCCTACTTGGGACTTGATCTCATCTGGGAGGTCGTTGATGAAAATAAGGAAGAGCGTTGGGCCCAGGATAGAGCCTTGTGGGACACCAGCATTCGTGCTGTAGGACGAAGAGGCATGCCCATTCAGAACGACCTTCATTTTGCGGTTATTTAAGAAAGATTGGATTAGGTCAAGCAGGCGACCGGTAATACCATAACCGCGTAGTTTGCATAGGAGGCCAGGGTGCCAAACCCTGTCGAAAGCCTTGGAGATATCCAGAGCAACCGCGCGAGCCTCGTCAGACTCATCAAGGGCCTGTAGCATGTACTCCGTTACAGTTGTTAGCAGGTCGGCTGTGGACCTGTCAAATCGGAATCCATATTGCCTGTCGGAGAACAGTTTGTGGGCGGTGAGATGATGAACTATTTCAGCATTGATTATAGCCTCGAACACTTTCCCGAATATTGGTAGAAGACTGATAGGGCGATAGTTGGATGGGTCCGAGGGTTCACCACAGTTCTTAAAGACAGGAACGACTGAGGAGAATTTCCAGCATGCAGGAAAGCAGGAAGCAGAAAGGCAGTAGTTAAACAGTTTAGAGAGGACAGGGGAAAGTTCAGGGGCACATATCTTAAGGACTATCACCGGGATTCCATCGTCTCCACACGCCTTATGGGGGTCGAGTTTTGAAATTACTCTGGATACTATTTTCGGGGTAATATATACGTCGTGCAGTTTGGCCTCAGTTCTAATAGGGAAGTCGGGTGGGTGCACTCCGGACGAGTCGAATGTGGAGTTGGATGAGAATCTGCGGGCAAAGCACTCAGCTTTCTCCGCAGATGACGTGAGAACATCAAATCCATGGATTAAAGGTGGTATTGAGGATTTCCTATTGTTGAGCACTCGTTTACAAATCCTCCAATAGTCCTTGGAGCCGAACTTGCGGTCAGCTATGTGCTGTCGCATTCTCTCAGCAAACAACTGTTTGGCGTCATTTAGGGTTCTCTTGCACTCACTGCGAGCAGATGTGAACAGGCGATATCGTACCAGTGATAGTGGGTGCACTTGGAATGATAAAAAATGGAACAAAACAACACTTTGAAAGAATCCCTGGAAACCCCAGCTTAAGAGATATACAAACAATTGTCTTGTTAAGTACAGCCCAGACACTACGGAGAACTTTGTCTATGTAAGGCTAGGGATGTTATATATATATATATATATATATATATATATATATATATATAACCATGAAATGGAGCCATAACAACACACCACGGTCTGCCTTAGATCTTCTTGTAGACTTGGTAGATATTGCGACTATAGCAGAAATCAATTTATAATGAAAATGATATAATAATAATAATAATAATAATAATAATAATAATAATATCATATAAATGGAACCTATAATAATAATAATAATATATAATAATATATAATAATAATAATATTATCATATAAATGGAACCTATAATCTGATGAAATAAACATCAAAAGAGGTATATTTCAAGGTGATTCTTTATCTCCCTTACTATTCTGCATATCATTAATAGCACTAACCAGTCAACTTAACAAGATAGAATGTGGTTATAAAATAGGACAAAAGAAAATAAGCCATCTATTTTACATGGATGACTTGAAGTTATATGCTAAGAATGATAATGAACTGGAAGGTCTTCTGCAAACTGTAAAATGCTTCAGCGAAGACATTGGAATGAAATTTAATTTGAATAAATGTGCTAAAGCTACAGTTTTACGTGGATCAATACAAGAAACATCCTCAATTAGCCTAGACCCTGCTGTAACAATAAAAGAATTGAAACCAGAAGAAGCTTATAAATACCTAGGTGTAAATGAGAGTGAAAACATTCACCATAAAAAAATGAAAGAAATAGTGCGTAAAGAGTACTATAGAAGGCTACGAATGATATTAAAAACTGAATTGAATTCTCAGAACAGAGTTATGGCCATTAATAGCCTTGCAATCCCAGTTGTCCAATATAGTTTCAACATCTTAAACTGGACTCTAAACGACATCAGGCGAATGGATTCTAAAACAAGAAAGCTTCTTTCTAAGCATAAGATGCATCATCCAAAGGCTGATGTAGACCGTCTCTACATACCCCATAAAGAAGGTGGAAGAGGTCTTATTCAGCTGGAATTGTCATACAAGACAACAACTATTGGCTTACTAACATACATAGAAACAACAAAGGATTGGATGATACAATTAGTAAGGCAACATGAAGAAAGAAAGAAAAAATATTCAATAATGAAAGAAGGCAGTAAATACAAACAAGATTTACAGTTAGTAGATTCTGTAGAAAAGCAAAACAGAAGCCAAGAACCAACTATTGCGGCAAAAAATATGAAAATGAAAGCCAAAGATAAAGCTCTTGAACAGATGAAACAGCGCTGGCAAGACAAACCTCTGCATGGCCAATATCCAGTACGTGCCAATAAATCCAATGTTGACAAAGTTAATACTCATCGATGGTTACGTGCATCTGGATTAAAGTCTGAAACTGAAGGCTTTATTCTTGCAGCACAAGACCAAAGTCTTTTCACTAGAAACTTTCAGGCAAATATTATGCATAATAATATGGATCCAAAATGCAGGTTTTGTGATAAACACCAAGAAACAATAGACCACCTAATCTCAGGCTGTTCTGTGCTTGCTCCAAATAAATATAAAAATCGCCACGATAGAGTTGGGCAATATTTACATTGGGCAATGTGCAAACATTATGGAAAAGCTGTAAACAAACAATGGTATGAACATCACCCAGCACCGGTTACAGAAATAGAAGATGTAACCATTCTATGGAATTACACCATCTACACAGACAGAAAAATTGAAGCAAACAGGCCAGACATTATTGTTAAAAACCAGAAGGAGAAAACTTGTCTATTAATTGATATGGCTTGTCCAGCGGATTGTAACATAGCAATCAAGGAATTTGAAAAACTGTCAAAATATAAAGACCTGGAAATTGAAATAGAAAAAATGTGGAAATTGAAAAAAAGTATCGTACCAGTGATAGTGGGTGCACTTGGAATGATAAAAAATGGAACAAAACAACACATTGAAAGAATCCCTGGAAACCCCAGCTTAAGAGATATACAAAGAATTGTCTTATTAAGTACAGCCCACACACTAAGGAAAACTTTATCTATGTAATGCTGGGGATGATAGGGAAGATAGAAAAACATGAAATGGAGTCATAACAACACGCCACGACCTGCCTTAGGTCTCCCCGCAGACTTGGTTGGTAGTGAGACCAAAGCAGAAATAATAATAATAATAATAATAATAATAATAATAATAATAATAATAATAATAATAATAAGAAGAAGAAGACGACGAATAATAATAATAATTTATTTGGACCATAAAAATGAAGAAGACTGACAAGAAAGAAGATAATTAGGAAATACTTTAATCGGATTAATTATAACTAACGGAAGCCCTGAAATTTCCACTGAAGGATAATTTTACTTTGTCATACTAAAAATGATAGTAACGTCTTCAAACATAAAGGTATTGGATGATAAAATAACGATAACACAGAGTGTAATTTTATTAAAATATCTATAAAAGTAATGTCCATAGAAGCTACTTTACTGTTATCTTATAATATATTAAGCGGCGTATGCACAGGCCATAACCAAAATACTGTACGCTATTTTGTGAAAGATTTTGAAAGAGAAAAATGTATTTTTTTATTACTGAAAAATCATGACTTCTGTGTCCATTGTAAACAGAAAGGACCAACTGAGTAATGGCCAAGGGTGTAAGGGCCAGAAATTTCGTTATTAGGTTGCCGGATACGACAAAAAACTACCTATTTTTACTATATTGTACAGTACACACACATATACACACACAATTACTGCTACAGACACCAGCTTAAGCTACTACTACTACGGTAATGCTATAGTCTCTTTCCTCCTACTCTCTCCCTCTTTACTACCCTTCCGTTTGGCAAAGGTCAGAGAAAGGCTGAGGAGAGTAGCGTTTATAAAAAACATAAAGGGGAAGGAAAAGCTCGTGTAGAGAGTAAGTGTGTTATCTTTCTTCAGTGGTGTAACGGACGGAGGAATTAAGTAACTAACTAAGGAAGGAACAAGCAGAACTATTATATGATAATCAATGCAAAAAAATCAGTTTTAAACTGTGTATTAATACATTATAAAAATGAAAAATCCCAGGAAACCTTTAACCCATCTAATCACGGATATTTCCTTTGTATCCAATTCGTCATGAGTAAGTTTCATTTACCCTTTTCCTGAGAACTGCAATAAAATCCTGGATGCTTCCTTGAACATTACAAGCTCAGGCCTTTCAAGTCAAGAGTCAATCGCTATCTGTCCGCCTTAACCTCATAATTTTTACTTCTTTTTGACGCCCTTATATCATCGACCTCTAGTAATTGTCTACCTTGAGTGGTCCTTGCGCCCTGTACTAGGCGAAATTTAATATAACAAAATAATAATATTTTTAGAATTTTTTTGCCAGGATTATCCTTTTGGCTACCTCAGTGGTAATCAAATCTATATGTTTAGTTGTCTTTATAATTTGTCCTCAGTTTGATAAGGTATGTTTTTCTTTGTATCGAGAAAATTGTTCGAAACTAATTATCCGAAAAACATTTATTCAAATTTTCAATTGTTTGAATGAAAGTTAATCGGAAAGATAATTATATTAAATGATAATTATTACCTATGTTTGAAATAAGTATGTGGTTTTGCTTTGAAAGAGCCAATACTGATTTACCTAGAACTAATAACCCCATTGAACGATGGCATAGGACTTTTTTTGCAGCAAGTATCATCCCATCATCCTAGTAGTAGTAGGCTTCCGTCGGTCAGGGTTGACCGTGTGTAGCATCCTACTAGTCTGCTTGGCTGGAGCATCGGCGTCTGTGACTGTAGAAGCCGATGCGGGAGTGACAGTCTTTGTTGCAGAGGCTGCATTTATGCTTTTTTTTTCTTGTCTGTCTGAACTGTCACTTTGCTTTCTGCGAATCCGCCTCTCCATAGCGACTTGTGTCAGTTGTTCCTCCCTTGATTTGAGTAGTTGGGCCCGGGTTCATCTCCATCATCCCACAACATGGAAATTCTTAGAGGCTCTTAAAAGAGAACAAGAAAGAAATTCCAATTGCAAAAGTAAGAGCCGGTTGCCAAAACGTCAAGAGCGCCAAGAAATACCGTGAAAGTTATACCGGAAAACTTTAAAAATTAATGATACCCTTTAGCGAATATTCTTCAGTAGTTGACTATTTGCGGGCAATATAACGATAAGGATTTTTTCTTACCAAATCATTTAATTAACAATATTTGTATTTCGAATAATTATCATTTCTGTATTTCCTCTTTTAATTTTTATATTTTTATTGCAATAAAGAATTTTACATTTCGATTAATTTTCCTTTCGTTTAATTGTCTTTACGATTTATTTCCATGCAAATAATTTACGATTCAAATAAATGTTTTTCGAATAATTGTTTTCGAACAATTATTTTCTAACAATGGTCACATAATAGATAGATAGATAGATAGATAGATAGATAGATAGATAGACAGACAGACAGACAGATAGATAGATAGATAGATAGATAGATAGATAGATAGATAGATAGACAGATAGACAGATAGATAGATAGATAGACAGACAGATAGATAGACAGACAGACAGATAGATAGACAGACAGATAGATAGACAGATAGATTATTCATACATTCTGTGTATAGGACGCATGCAGATTTCTACATAAATTTTGTGGGAAAAGGAAGTACGTCTTATACACCAAAAATGCAGCAATTCTTTAATGTTGATGTTTTTTCATTATTTACTGTTAAAACTTTTATCAAAATGTTTTTCAATGATTATTTTCAAAAATAAACGTCTTTCTTGATACTGATGTTTTTGAAGATAAAAAAATCTCATTATTACACGCTTTCCTATTTTAACTTTGCTCATTTTAGTTGTTATACTCACGTTTCAACCGCTGTATATTCCGGTCTTCATCAGAAAGCATTTCGGGTTTCCGAAATGAACCCTTTTATTTGATCGATGTAGGCAGGTTTCTCTAATTTCCCTTTCTTTGCTTAAAGGATATTTCCTATAAAATTAATTATTAATACCTTCTAGTTTGTTTTGTCTGTTGTGTTGCTTGACGGGTTTTTGCCGGTGAACCAGAGTGTTGGATTTCAGTACTACTCAACCCAGGGATTGATTTTAAAACAGTTTATCCTAGCTGGTCAATCCAATGATCAATGTTTAGAGTAGGATTTATTTTATTTTAATTTTAATCGGCAAAGCCACTAAGACACAAGTAGAATAATTAGGAACAGAAACATTACTAATGAACGGAAAGAGGAAAGAGAAATCAACAGGACAGTGTATAGTGATTGATATTAGATTTAAACCTTTGCAGATTAGAGTTAACTAGAAACCATGGAAGCGGAAGGGAGTTCCACAAGTACGAGAAAAAGAATCTGTTAGCAGAATGTACGGCTATATCTAGCATGCTCAACAGTAAATTGAAGAGATCTCTGACACCTAAATAAGCCTAGGTAAAATATGGAAGAGTGGCATGGCCAAAAGGTGGTGATGGGTAAAGGATGGTCTTCTTCTGTCTTATAATTAAACTTAGCTAGACGCTATCACTGACCCAAACATGCCACAATATTCCTTACAACAAAATAACACATTCTTATTACCATTCTTACTACATGCACCATAATACCTCAGAAACTCCATGATGTACTAACTAACCGGGCGAGTGATGCCTCATCATTATTGGGGCATTTCAACCCGGGCGCCAAAGGCCATATTCAGCGGGCTTTCTGCTTCGTAAAACCGAGCGTGTCTATTAGATAATCTTGAATGGACCCACGTAATATAATGCCCCACGGAACAACGTCTGAACGTCGGAAAGGCCATTCGTTGCCCGTAAGAAGTCTTTCAGAGCAACACGCCATTCACGATTGAAGGAACACTCACCTCAGGATAAACGAGAAGCCTCCTCGCACGGAGGCACACTTCTCAGGGATGGCAAGTTCTTACGGGCGTCAACCTTCTAGAATTCGCCCTCACCATCCTATTGCTGACACATTCAATTTGGGAACCCGATGCGAAGCTTATGTTGACGAATTTCATAGCTAGGCATACCCAGACCACCTTCAAAAGGGTGAAAGTAACAGATCACCCGAAGTACCGAGGGGGCCTTGCCTTTCCGCAAAAAGAAGAACAAGAGCCATACAAATGTCGTTAGTGCGGCAAACGGAATTGGAACTACGGAGAGTCGGTAAAGGAGAATCGGGTAGATGTTCGAGGCACACACTTCCGCCCTTTCCTGTGAACTATTACATCGGCCTTCTCTAGCACTCCCGACCAATTCGTTTCCAAGAGAAGATCGAGACTGAATTCAATGCCCAATATCTTGAACAGGTTGACCAGCCCGTCCGTCCAAAAGAAAGGCCCGAGAAGAGAAACTTCTTTCCACGCAATCATCCGCAGCCCTACAGAGTCAACGCAATTGATATTGTCTTCTTTCACCGTCTTGTACCCTCTGATTTCTTTGCTGACTTTGTCAATACGACTCTGATCGAAACAAAAACTGAAATGTGGTCATCACAGGCGGAGTTTCTGGCCGAGCTGTTGGCACCAAGTAAAGAAATTCCGCGTAAGACCCGATTCGTCTTTAACTTAGGAAAGAAAGACTCAAGAATAGGAAAATACAGAAAAGATGAAGGAGGAAAACCTTGGGCCAAGACAATACGAAGGCATTGATCAAACCCTATTCACTTCCACAAGCGCACCGGGAGACGCATGCATAGAAGCCGGATCCAGGTGCAAAATTACAACCCAATACCGGCGGCAAAAAGGTTAACCTCCAGAAATCGATAGTCAACTCTATCGAATGCCTTAGACTGATATAAATTGATAGCGTGGCTTCACAGTCGTTTTTTTTTTCGTTGATTAAGCGTACCATATGAAGGTTATCCCGAAGAGTCCTGCTCTTAACAGCATAAGTCTGTTTGAAGCTAATCCGACTTCATAGGACAGCCTGCAAACGGCTGGCAAAGGTATTGGCTAAAATCTTTAACTATGAAATTTACCTACCCCATCTTCATCGTTCTTGTTCTTGTGTAACAACTTAATTACATCCCTAGTGAAGCGCTGAGGTTTAGATCTCTACTTTATCCAGTTCTTGTAAATCAGTGCCGGCGAAAAAACAAGTACGAGCGACTACCTTAAGTACAGTTAGTCGGGTAGATCATATAATCCGTGAAATTTGTCTCAGCCAACTAACTTCAGCGCTTCCGAGATTTTCGAATGTATAATGGGACCCTCGAACCCAGCCGCTCCAGCAGCTTCAAGACGGGGAGAGTTGGTCAAATAGGCACCGAAGCGAGCAGCGCTCAGACCAGGCTCCCTGGTGAACAGATTCTGAAAGTTGTCATGAAAAGCCTTACATATGCCCTCTTTTGTAGTCACGGTCCATTTATCCGGCAATATCCAGAGGACTTCTTTTCTGGACAGGAACAGGAGAGGTGACCAGTTTCTCCACTCTCCCAAGACGTTGGTTTTATATCGGTCAGGTACACCGGAAATTTCGGGCCGCAATAGACCAGAGAGTTTCCAGAGAGAGACCAAGGCTAAACGATCGAGTATGATGTCGAAGTTCCATCATTCATTCAAGTTGTCAGTGGTGGCATCTATTTAATATTTGGCTCTATTGTCTGAAGTAAGAAGTTACGTTCTCTCCTATTATATAGTGACCTCGTA
The DNA here is from genome assembly GCA_037127315.1 of Ascarosepion bandense. Taxonomy (NCBI): domain Eukaryota; kingdom Metazoa; phylum Mollusca; class Cephalopoda; order Sepiida; family Sepiidae; genus Ascarosepion; species Ascarosepion bandense. The sequence continues at coordinate 819,582 of JBBBDQ010001050.1, read as the reverse complement.
TAATGCAACTGGGTTCTGTTTATTCAAATCTACCAGAAAGAATATGTTCAGTCGTCATAAAAACTATTCGAATCATAATGAATCTAATCAAAATTATAGAAGGCTGTAGAATAAATTGGCTGAAACAAAAATTCAGTAGTGCAAACAGCTTTTGGAATGATCATGACTTTTCTCAAAATTATGGGTGCTACTGAAATATATAACAGCTTGAATACATTTATCTGACGTATTCATAGTGTTATAAACACTCTCCATTTATAAATGTTCAGTTGCAATTTATAAAGACTGTGGAAAGGTTTCAAAAATGCATAAGTGAAACTTCTAGAAATTTAACTAAAAATGTATTAGCACAATAGGGATCTTTTACAAAACAACACACTCAATAAAATTAGTAGTTTGGCGTAATAAGTTAGATCGACTGAAAAACTAATAAAACTTCTATTATTTTTAGTCTTTTTTTTGTCTGTGGATGATACTATATTTGTGTTGTCAACGAGTATGTTTCGGATAGAGTTTGGTAGGTCTCCGTGTATATTTAAATGGAATCAAATTGAGCTCCGTTAAGAGAGATGTTGTAAAATCCTTCGAGTCAGATTGGAGTGGAATGGCCGATAGAATTATTGAAGAAATTAGGACCAAAAACGCAATTCTTTAAAGAAAATGCAAATTCGAAAACAATGTTGGTTCGTTGTAGTTTGGATCTCGCTGGTGAATCGTTGTTTTTGATGATAAGGTTATCAGTTTTAAATTTAAAATAATAGATTATTAATTTAATATTTTTGTTTAAGTCGACGGGAGTTGCTTATTTTCGACCTACCAAAATTACATAAAAACTTCACCTTCACTCCATGTCTGTCATTTAAATACAGTAAAGAGAATGACATGAGTCCACGCTGTCTCGTTAATGTCTGTCTTTCCGTGTGCGTGACAGTATATATATATATATATATATATATATTGGAGTAGATAGACTAAACTACCGCCCGGTTCACACTCCAGCCACGTCTATTGAACAGGTGAAGAGGCTCATCCCTTGTTTCTTGTTTAGGATGCGGTTTCCGGTTTTCTTTTTTCCATTCTTTTCACTCTTTTCGTTTTTTTAATTTTTTTCAATTGTAGTAGATAGATTAAACTATCACCCGGTTCACACTCCACCCACGTCTATTGAACAGGTGAAGAGGCTCATCCCTTGTTTCCTGGTTAAGATGTGGTTTCCGGCTTTCTCTTTTCCAATCTTTTCACTCTTACGTAGCTCCATCAGTGGCTTTATCGCCTTGCTTGGGGTGATATAATTATATATACTGTCACGCGCGCACACACACACACACACACACACACACACACACACACACACACACACACACACACACACACATACATATATATATATTGATTGTTTAATACTTAGTTTTTGGTCCTAGTAGGGTTAGACCAGTACACATTTGTATTAAAAAGTGTTCTATTCAATTATATTGTAGAACTTTTGAATATTTTTCATGTTTAAATGAGTTATTTCGCTACCTTGCTTTCTACCATGAGTGGTGTCTTCAGGGGATTTTTAATAACTTATTTAAGTTATTAAAAATCGCCTAAATACACCACTCATGGTAGAAGCCAAGGTAGCGAAATAACTCGTTTAAAAATGAAAAAAAATATATGTATATATACTGTCACGCATATATATATTGTCACGCACATATATATATATTGTCACGCACACACACACACACACACACATATATATATATATATATACATACTGTCACTCATATATGTATATATATATATATATATATATATATATATATATATATATGTATATATATATATATATTGTTTTTCTTTAATTCGAAGTGGAAGAGGAGGAAGGTAAATTCCAAGAACCTGATCCTAATCAATATTAAAAATTTTTAACATTAAAAAGTGATGCAGGCAGAGAGCTCAATGTATTAAGAATACAGAGCCAATATAAATTAGAGAATATTTTCAAAATTCAATGGTGTCGGATGTACATTTCGACATAGGATCTCTAATAGAGACTCTACGTCACGTCAGCGACATTGTTTTTTTCCAAATGGCGAAGGCCTTCGGTTAGAGTGTGGAGGGGTTTTAGGTTAACAACGGTCAAAAAGTGGAAAATTGACAGAGCTGGTAGTTGCGGGGTTACAGGGTGTCCTTTTCCATTTTGTGACCGTTGTTAACCCAGGGCCTTCGCCATTTGGAAAAAAACAATGTCGCTGACGTGACGTAGAGTCTCTATTAGAGATCCTATGTCGAAATGTACATCCGACACCTTTGAACTTTGAAAAATTTTCTCTAATTTATATATATATATATATTATAAAATATAACAGACAATGAATGTCAATAATAAGAACCCTTCAAAAAATCTTTGACTGAAAATACTATTTAAATCACAATATCAAATGCACCTCGATATAGAAGAGGTACTATATATCCAAAAGTTTTCTCCTACAATCTACCTTACATTATTTAACAGTAAAAATAGAGTTTTAAAAGTTTTTTTTAAAAAATAGACAGACGTTGACGCAATTTTCAGTCTTTTAAAGAATTCTCTTTCTTTAAGACACAAAATAAATTACGTTACAGTCAAAACATGAGGATAAAATAACAAAATCGGAAATATAACATCCTTGAGAATGGCCAGTGAAGTGGATGAAAGCACTTGGAAAGTTAATAATTATGTTAATAATTTTTACATTCCTTATCTCCAGCAAAAAATTAATAAAATCTTCCTTGTCGGTCGTTTTTAACAAAACACGTTTAAAAGAATCATTATATATATATATATATATATATCAGTTTAACATAATGCAATGGTCTCTTTATGTTCACCTCCAGTAAATATAGTGTTTTGAGGTTGAGAAATGTTCAAAAGTATAATTGCACCTTTTTTGTTAAAAAAAAAGTTGTTTTGTTTTTTTTACTTCTTTATGGGCCATATATACATAAAAATAAAAAGAAAACATTTCAGTCTTTCATAAGCACAGATAAGGAGTTCGGTATGAGTATTCTCTAGAGAACATGGAGATGAATAGCAGGAACATCCGAGCAGATATGGCAACAATATGGCACGGACCAATGGTAGATTTATAAAAGTCCACAACGAAGTTGCCTAACACCAGAACATTTAGTAAAACTCAAAGTAGCAAAATACGTTGCCGATATTGAACAATTGGCTGAGGCCATGTAAGTGCAAGGCTCTCATCAATAATAAAAAAAATTTAACAAAAAAACTTTAAAAACAGTTTTTTCTATTAATGTGCTTCACATATATTATATAGTATATATAACTATATAGAATATATTGTAGACCTTGACTTCCATAAAAATACAAATACTGGTGTCCCGTACATTGTACTGCATCTGGTCTACGCTTAGAAAATCAAAGAATAAACACAAATACTAATTCCGTGTAACATTTTATTTCCAAATTTTATTTCATTTTATTTCCAAAAGCAAAATATAATAGAACATATAAATTCTGACTAAACTGCACTTAGCGTCTGTCTATTAGCTTGTCAGGTTAAAAATGACAAGCCAAAATAAACAGTTTTCATAATTTTACGAAAGTGGATAGAAGAATAAAATTTCAAGGTCTACCTGTTATTCTTGAGTAAGCCCCAGACCAATCTAAAAAAATTCTCAGACTCACATTGAGAATTATTCGGATAAGAATATAATAAGAATTATTAGGTGTATTATTAGGTGTATTATTAGGTGTATTATTAGGTGTATATTAGGTGTATTATTAGGTGTATATTAGGTGTATTATTAGGTGTATATTAGGTGTATTATTAGGTGTATTATTAGGTGTATTATTAGGTGTATATTAGGTGTATTATTAGGTGTATTATTAGGTGTATTATTAGGTGTATTATTAGGTGTATTATTAGGTGTATTATTAGGTGTATTATTAGGTGTATTATTAGGTGTATTATTAGGTGTATTATTAGGTGTATTATTAGGTGTATTATTAGGTGTATTATTAGGTGTATTATTAGGTGTATTATTAGGTGTATTATTAGGTGTATTATTAGGTGTATTATTAGGTGTATTATTAGGTGTATTATTAGGTGTATTATTAGGTGTATTATTAGGTGTATTATTAGGTGTATTATTAGGTGTATTATTAGGTGTATTATTAGGTGTATTATTAGGTGTATATTAGGTGTATTATTAGGTGTATTATTAGGTGTATATTAGGTGTATTATTAGGTGTATATTAGGTGTATTATTAGGTGTATATTAGGTGTATTATTAGGTGTATATTAGGTGTATTATTAGGTGTATTATTAGGTGTATTATTAGGTGTATTATTAGGTGTATTATTAGGTGTATTATTAGGTGTATTATTAGGTGTATATTAGGTGTATTATTAGGTGTATATTAGGTGTATATTAGGTGTATATTAGGTGTATTATTAGGTGTATATTAGGTGTATTATTAGGTGTATATTAGGTGTATTATTAGGTGTATTATTAGGTGTATATTAGGTGTATTATTAGGTGTATATTAGGTGTATTATTAGGTGTATATTAGGTGTATTATTAGGTGTATTATTAGGTGTATATTAGGTGTATTATTAGGTGTATATTAGGTGTATATTAGGTGTATATTAGGTGTATTATTAGGTGTATATTAGGTGTATTATTAGGTGTATATTAGGTGTATTATTAGGTGTATATTAGGTGTATTATTAGGTGTATATTAGGTGTATTATTAGGTGTATATTAGGTGTATTATTAGGTGTATATTAGGTGTATTATTAGGTGTATATTAGGTGTATTATTAGGTCTTGAAGGCTGTCACAATGCGTTTAGTAAAATAAAGGAAGGTAAAGAAGTTGTTCGGTATTACCTATTTATTATACATTAATATTTCGAGATCAAAATCTCATTTTCAGAATGGTAGGAGAGCTTGTGCTCGAGTTAAAAAAAATTATATATACATTTAAAGTTAAATATCGTTAGCGGTTCTCGATATAAAATTGTAACAGACGTTTGTTGCGTTTTTCCCGACCCCTGTATGTAATACCCCTTTAAATAAACTATTATTAGTCTGAAGAAAACCTTCGAAGGTCGAACCACGTAACATAGGAGTTTTTCCTCTCATTTTGTCATTCACTATTATTCTGCTAGAAAAATTGTTATTGTCTTCCATAACAATCTATGTATGTCAGTTGCTGTTTTTGTATATGTATTTGAGCTTCTGCGCATGTGCATGTAATTATTGTTTCAGGAAGTTCATGAAAAAGTATTCTGAACTCATTCCCTCAAATGCGCATTGAATAACTGTTGACACATTCGATAATCGCAGAATTTGCCATTTCTTTATTCTTTTTTCACAAAGACATGTTCTGACTGAAATCATAAACTTTTTTTTTGTTGCTAGTTCTCGTGCGGAGGTGCAGTTGATTGAAGCGCCTAGCGAAAAGTCAAGTGAGATGTCGTTGGCATGGGATTCAAGAATCAATACGAAAAAAAAAAAAAAACAAAAAAAAACACATAGTCGCTTTTATAGAATGATGAGAAATTAATTTTTCATCATTATTTTTTCATCGAATGGGAGCGGTAGGGTTGGCAGAAATTTTAATTTCGTTGTAAAAATGAGTTAATTAACACAGGTAATTAAAATGACTTCATTTATTGAATATTTTTAATTATTCTACGCTACACCCACCCTGTGTTGGACATGGAGCCTTGCCTTAGTGTGTCAAGAAGATTTCAAGGTCATTAAAGGTGCATGCATATTCAAGATTAAGGTAAACTAGATGATGCGCCATAGTTTGTTTATTTCCCGCATTGGGAGTTAAGATCATTACTGGTGGCATATCCTCGTTTCTGAAGGTTGCTTCTACAGCGACCAACAGCTGTGGCATCATTAAAGCCAGGGTGGAAGAAAGTTTTTGGGCTTGCTTGTGGTTGTTAAGATTTCAAGCACGTTGAGTATGCATGGATTTGAGGCAAACAAGAAAATGCTTCATAGTTTGTGACTGTCCGCGTTGGTAGTTAGAATTTTTAATCGTGGCATACCTCCATTTCTGAAGGCTGGATCTACAGCTATCAACATCTGTTCACTAGAGTCAGGGGAAGGATTCAGTAGTGCTGAGAGAGAGAGAGAGAGAGAGAGAGAGAGAGAGAGAGAGAGAGAGAGAGAGAGAAAGAGAGAGAGAAAGAGAGAGAGATTGTGTTTCACGCTGTTAAGTTGGCTTTAGCACAAGGACATACACTCACTAGGAGCGCTGTTGCTATTTTAGAGAGAGAGAGAAAGAGAGGGCGAGAGAGAGAAAGAGAAAGAGAGAAAGAGAAAGAGAAAGAGAGAGAGAGAGCTTGTGTTTCACGCTGTTAAGTTGGCTTTAGCACAAGGACATACGCTCACTAGGAGCGCTGTTGCTATTTTAGAGAGAAAGAGAAAGAGAAAGAGAGAGAAAGAGAAAGAGAGGACAAGAGAGAGAGAGAGAGAGAGAGAGAGAAAGAGCGTGTGTTTCACGCTGTTAAGTTGGTTTTAGCACAAGGACATACGCTCACTAGGAGCGCTGTTGCTATTTTAAATTAATGTTATATGGTAACAAATGCGGTACAGTGCTGTTTACCCATTCTTTGCGTGACACTTTTCAAACTTCCCGACCCATTCATACACACTTCGAAGGTCGAACCACGTAACATAGAATTCGAACTCGACTCTACGATTTCTCGTTCTGAGTCGATAACCACTGCACCATGGCGCACATCCCGCACATCACATCACATAGCATTCCTTTCTTCGTTTCTATTGAGATCTTCCTGTGTGTTAGTATTTTGCTCATCTTCTGGAACGCGTCCTTTGCTATGCCAATTCGCTTTAGGATCTCCGTGTCGCACTTTCCATCTCCTGTTAGAACACTTCCTAGGTACTTAAATTCTTGTACTTGTTTGATTCTGTTATCCCACACCTGTATTTGACATTTTGGGTTGTATCTTTTGCTGATGACCATGCACTCAGTTTTCTTAAAGTTTATTTGTAGTCCCTTCTTGTCACTCTCCACTGCTACTTTCTGTATGAGATCTTGCAGTTTCCTTTCCGTGTCCGCAATCAGTACTGTATCGTCCGCGTATCTTATGTTGTTCAGGTTGTGGCCTCCAATAACAAACCCTGGTGTGTCATCTAGGGTCCTCAAGATATTCTCGCTGTATAGGTTGAACAAATCCGGTGAAAAGACACATCCTTGTCTTACGCCTTTTTCTATCTTTGTGTATCTACTGAGGTCGTTACCTGTACCAGTCAAAATTTAAACGCAATGTTAGTTGATTCCTCTTATTTTATTGTTCTCGGCCCTTATTAATATTTTTCTTTCTCTTATTCTTTCACACGCAGTAACATCTTGCATTTTAGTGAATTTATTGTGTTGCTTGGAGTGAAAATGATTAAAAAGAAACGAAGCAGAAAAACTGGATCACTATTATCGCAAATTCCAGTTGAATTCTTTGCATTCACTTACGCACAAATACCATTAATCTTCCCTCCAATTATGGGTTAAATAATAGGACAGATTGGGTTTTACAGCCTTGGCTGGCAACCAATCTACCGCGAAAAGCTATAGCAACCTACTGCTGGATAATCTTCTGCCCAGTCAGTCATGTCACTTTCGAGACATGATCTCCCAAATCGTGTGTCACGTATGTCAATTAACTAACTGATTATGACGAAAAGCTTGAATGTAAAATCAGTTTTATTATTGTTAAGTTTCTCATGAGAATAGAATTCATTTTTAAAGGTATTGCGTTAACAGAAATGACGTTTCGATGTGCTGTTTTTGCTGCTTTTGATTGAGAGACTGAAACTAAGTTGAAAAAAATAAAAGAAATGAGCACGTGTTTTCGTTTCACACCTGACTGGAATTTATGACTCATATACATATTCTAAAAAGTGACATTTCCACGCTTGTTTAATGTGCAAATTGCAAATGTTTTCACGGTAAATGGGGAAAATGGCGGAACATAAGAAAAATGCATAATTTGGTCCTCTTTTATTTCCGGAAGAAAAGAAAGATAAAGACGAGTCGTTTATGGAGATAGCTTTCTGAAACTATTGTCTGTAGGTGTTTCACTTGGATCAGAAGTGGAAATTTTAATTTGTCAGAGGGAGGTTGTTCCGAAAGGCAGACCGTCTTTTGATGATGAGCTATTCGGAACGCTGATTAAAAATTATTCACGCCCCACGACACGAGACATCGAAAAACTCCAATGGAAACACTTAGAAACATGAATATTCGGGCACTTCCCGATTGAACGGGTAAAAAAAAAAAAAAATAATAAATAAATAAACGCACTCATTTGTAATTCTATGCTCAAACGCAACAAAAACAACCCAGTTTTGGCATGAACGATCAGCCGATGAAAAGTGTATTGTTTACAATAATCTGAAGCTAAAAAGGTTCTCAAAAAACGAAATGAACAGCAGTTAACCACGCCAGAAGCCGGTCTGCGTACGGAAAAGGTGATGCTATTTAACAGGTAGTATTGGCAAGGCCTTATATATTAAGGATCACTCTGCTTATCATACGTTCATTGCAAACAAATTTTCTTTTAAGGGCTGTGTCCCTTCAGGATTTATGAGATCATATCCCTCCACACCTTCCTGTTCCTTCTATTTTTAATACATTTTTCTAGTTATTTTTCACAAACACCGCTCTTCCATCCATTTGCCCATTAAGTATGTCACTCGATGTTATCTCCACTTCTCTTTCCCTCTATTCGCCCTGTGAATATCAGATTCTCCAAGCCCTTCTTCCTCGTTACGTGTCCCAGAAAATTCAGCTGTTTCTTCCTGCTGTTAAGCATAAATTTCCTTTTCGTCTCCAAAGCCTCATCGTTGCTCACATGGTAAATTTCAGCACGCTTCTGTAGTCCCATATTTCTGTTGCTTCAAGTCTCTCCTTCATCTTTTAGGAGATTGTTCAGCATTTGTTGTCATATAGAAGAACAGATATTACGTAATATCGTCTTGAGCTCCTCATATAGAAGAACAGATATTACGTAATATCGTCTTGAGCTCCTGAAAAATAAAAATATAAAGATATAAGAATAGAGGAGATGTGTTTATTTTAAAATTTTACGGGCCTCCTTTTAACTAAATTATTTACATTTTTCGGACTGTTATTCTCATCTTTATTCACGACGTTTCGACCGTTGTATGATCAGGCTTTCTTCAAATGATTGAAATTTCGAACCAAACTCTTTAATTTGACCACTTGAATATATTGTTCTCGTTCAAGGCCATGCCACTTCCGGTTGTCTTAGTTATCTCTTTTTAACACAATTCTGTAAGATATTTCTTCACTACTGCTGTAACCAGGTATTGAACTCACAGCTCTTTGGGTCAAGTCACTGGATCTAACCAACACATTTATCTACTGGATCATGAGTCCTCTATTATCCCAGGATCCTCTTAAAGCTTAAATCTGGCTCTGTATATATTTTACACTTAATTATAAACAAAACGTTTGAGCCCATCTTTGGGACTTCATAATTAATAAGTTTTTAGCTTTCTTTTGTTTAATTAACTCCTACTAATGAAGGATGAAATTATTTACTCTATATCCTCTAATTCTTTGCAGGGAGGATTATCTAAAATTTAAAATCCATTTGCCTTGAAATTACCGTTAGCCAGAGGTAACATTTTAACCCTCTAGGGCCATTCGTATCATATTTGATACAGTATGAAAACAAGCCTTGAAAGAAATATTTTCCTGAAAAATTTTTTAAGAGAAATATTTTATAAATTTCAAATGAAAGCAGTACTGACTGCTCAGTCAATGAATACCAAATGTTTCCTTATAGGGAAATACCAAATGTTTCCTTATAGGGAAATACTGTATCAAATATGATACGAATGGCCCTAGAGGAAACCTTATACACTGTTAATTTATTATTATTTAAAGAAAGAGAGTCTCTGGCCCTATTTGAGCTTGTAAATATATTTTTAAAAAGGCACGCAATTTTTTCAGGGAATTTATCGAATCTAAAGAGTGTCCGCAAATATTTGGCTTTCTCTTCTCGTCTACCTAAAAAAAAAAAGTAACTTTTTATCCAAAAAAAGTGAGATCCCTTTGTCCTCGTGTTCATTTTGCTATTAAAAGACGAACGCTAACGGGCACTTGGCACTATTGAGATCGCAGAAGTTACGAAATTTCAGGCTACTAGCGAGACCCTTTTCTGAAGATTCTGCCACGATTACATCTTAGGTGACATAGCACAACCGATGCCGGGGAAATGTGTCGATGACCCGGTCGCGGCAGCTAATAAATTTTGTCAGTTTCTTCCGAGCTTGCAGCTCGACTTCCAACCCAACATAGAAATATGAAGGATCAGGTCAGGGACTATAGGTGACGGCTACTGCACACGCTAACTGAATCGATTTCACCGAGACAGAAAAGACATTTATCAATCTATAATGGCACAGAGCAATGCACATTAGTTGTATTGCATAACGTATCGAGCTTTTTTTCTCTTATTTAATAAAAATCCATTTTATCTCAATTTGTAAATAAAGTATAATGCTGCAATAAACATTTTACTAAATTCTCAACAGACTACAGGTTTACCAGGTCGCTAACATATTTTTAGACTCAGCCACCCAATGCCGAAGCACATGATCTCACATCTAAATACACTATTGCAAATGGATACATAAATAAAGACTTTAAATGCAATTTATTTACGTTATTCGGACTATTGTCTTAATCTTTGTTGCCATTTGTACAACGTTTCGGTCGTTGTACACTCCGGCCTTCTTCAGGTGCTAGGAATTTCGAACCGGACCCTTTATTAAAATCACTGGAGTATATCATCCTCATTCTTTTCGTAAAGCCTCAATTAGGCGTCATGAGTTATCTCCCTCTAACCCTGCAAGTTAATTGTTCACCACTGCTGTAGCCTGGTATTGAGCGTACAACGGTCGAAACGTCATACGAATGGCAACAAAGATGAGGATAATAGTTCGAATAAACTTCTGAGATGATGTAGTTTTTAATTATTTACACTGTTTGGACTGTTGTTTTCATCTTTATTGCTATATTTGAGACGTTTCAGCCACTGTGCGCTCTGGTCTTCTTCAGGTTGAAATAATTGATAGGGAACACCATTGGAAACTACGTAAACTTAAGAAATCAGCGCCTATGTTAGGCTATAAAAATCTCCTAAGCCGGCCAAGTATAGAAATGAATACAATATGGGAACCAGTAATACGGAGTGCTAGAGAAAATCATTAGTTACAAAAATTGCAATATGAGCTCTGGTAAAAATGGTTACTGAAGCATTAGGCTTATAAATATGAAAAATTCATAAACTGATGTCCTCAAGGACACATGACCTAGTGAATATAAGCGTTGGTTCCAGTGATTTGACCCAGAGTGTTGTGAGTTCAATCCTTGGCTACAGCAGTGGTGAACAAATAACTTTGAGAGTTGATTTAAAGGGGAATAAATACATTGTATTCGGAAGTAGGATGAGGATGATCAAAATAAAGGGTTCAATTCAAAATTCTTGGCACCTGATGAAATTTGGAGCGTACAACAACCGAAATGTCGTAAACGTGGCAATAAAATGAGAGCGACAGTCCGAAAAGTAAAAAGGTAAATGTCATGGTTTAAAATGTTTTTTTTAAATAACCATAAGTGAATTAGGATCAAATATGAATTTAATATGGATTAGAATCCAAAAGAATGATTAAACAAGGAACAATTGGGTAGCGTTTATAAATCTAACATGTTTCGATTTTATTATAACTTCTTCAGAAAATGAAATATGGAGGGGAAAAGAAAACTATGGTATTTTGTTTTCGTATTGTTTACTTTTCATTGGTGTAAGTTTTTAAAAGAAAAATGAACACGCGAAATCAATTTTGTCAGTTATTGTTGGTCTCCATTCTTCTTTTCCTCTTTCTTCTTCGTAATCTCGAAGCTTCTACTTTCACTTGAGTCTAATTCACTCTCTGCTACTGCCTCTATCTCGTGAAATTCGCTAGTATTTACCACATTCAATACTATAGGGCGGATGTCCAAGGCGGATGCGACACAAAGTCAATTAATGTGGGTTTTCGAGCCAGAAACTCTTAAACTCAAGGAAAAATATCCCGTAGACACCCGCCTTAAGGCCGGGTTAGGATCTTGTTTATTCACCGCAGACGAGACTCCACCTTTCGGCGGAGCCCCGTCTGGATCCCTCTCCACTTGGAAACAGAAGAGAGTTGACCAGGAGAGAAACAGAGCTTCGATCTAGTGAACCTCGCTTTTCTCTGGACTTTCAGGTTTGTCTATTCATTGACAACAGAGTCCACGCAGCTTTTCGTTCATGTGAGCATGTGAATTAAACCAAACATCCTACCCCTAAATTAAACTAAGCACCCGTATTATGCTTAAGTAGTGTTTCTCGCATCCAGAAGGACGCAAGTTCGATCATGCCAGACAATGTATAACCGTCTTTCGCCGAGAATACGGTAAGTCCTGTTCATTTTCACCATTCGACTGTTACAATTGTTTAAACACACCTCACGTGTATCCATTATGTCGCGCTGTAATTCATGTGTATCATAATTTTTTGATTTGTCTATAGGGGGTTCGGATGATATTAGGTATTCATTTTGTGTGTGTCTGGTAGACATTTTTAAGCAGTTTTTGTGGTTGTCCACGTTGATTTAGTGACATTTTATGTGAGGGGGAAATAATTTAAGTTACACTGGTTGTGGTTGTAGTTCTCCATGTAAATTAGGTAGTACCTTGTCACATCTTTCCAGTTTGGATCAAGACAAATTATGAACGTTCCGCTAAAGTTAGATAGTTATCAGGGACATACAAAGGTTTTTCGGCTAAAAAAAACAAAACAAAAAAACAAAAAAAACACCCACCCAAAAATAAAACATTATATTAATAAAAAATCTATAGTGGAAGGTTATCACTGTAAGCAAAAAAACAAAAACAAAAAAACAAAAAACAAACAAAAAAAAAAAAAAACGAAAAACTAAGACGAGTTTAAATCATCCACAGGTGAAATCGTTATTTTTAACGGGTTTTTGAGTACAAAGAGAGTCACGTTTTTCAAATTTGAGATACAGAAAAAGCTCTTCATAGTAACTAAGCACAAGATCCCGAAAGGAATAATTTCGGATGCTGGGATCATCTTTTTCTATGTGCCGTGTTCCTTCAGAACATAGGCGATCATGTCTTTCCACATCTCCCTACCCCTAGTAGCACTTAACACGCTTTCTCCTGTTACCCCTCCCAAACCCCGCTCTGCCATCCATTTGCTCAAGCCCATCAAGTATGTTACAAGTTGCTTTCCCCTTTGTCTCTTTCCCCTCTATCTGACGTGTGAGTATCAGACTCTCCAAGCCTTTCTTTCTCATTACATATCCCAGGAACGTCAGCTGTCTTTTCCTGATGTTAAGTAATAATTTCATTTTCGTTTCCATCCTTTCCAGAACCTCCTCGTTGCCCTTATGTTCGGTGCATGGTATCCTCAATATCCTTCTGTAGAACAAATGTTCGGCTGCTTCAAATCTTTTCTTCATCTTTGAAAAGATTGTCTAGCGTTTACTGTCATACTGAAGAACAGACATCATATAACAATCAAGTACTCTCTTCTTTGTTTCCAACCAAATTTTCCTGTCTCTCAATACTCTACTCAGCTTCTGGAATGCCAATTCGCCTTCGGATCTCAGTGTCGCACTCTCCGTCTTCTGTTAAAACCCCACCCAGGTATTTAAATTTTTGCACCTGCTTGATTTTAGTATCCCCCACCTGTAGTTGGAATTTTGGATTCCTTTTTCTTTTCTGATGAACTTAGCTCACTGGTGCCCCTATATACGAATTTACTCGAGCGACAAGATTAGCAATTAGGTCCCACCCTTTTACTGCGAAACCAATAAAATGTAAACGCAAATTCTACTCCAGAAGCTTCTTTTCTCGCACTTCCCACCTATGGAATTCCCTTCCGTTTACTTGCTTCCCCAGCAGCTATAATCTCCAAGAATTTAAATGTAAAGTCAATAGTCAAAACTTGCATTCCCTCTCTCATGATCGCATCTCATTTCTTCAGTATTCTCATCCCTCTCTTACCCGCTCCCTGACACCTCATGTATTCTGTCACACCTTCTCATAACTTTCCTCCTATGTAAACCCCTGCACAACAGTATAATGCTTTGCTTTGGGCGATGCGATTATAAAAAAATACATTCAGTTTTCTTGTATTTTATATGTAGTTCTTTCTTTCCGCTTTCTTCAGCTACACTATGTAGGAGGTTTTGTAGTTTCCTTTTCGTGTCTACTACGAGCACTTGGTCAATTCGTGCCAGATACCGCCTGGCTCTTATATGAATTACTTCTTTCATTTTTTTCAAAGTTCGTTTTTTTTTTGTTTCAGGATGGGCCTTCGACGGTTTCTCACAATTCTTCCTAATGGAAGTGACGGCCCAAGTCCATAACCGAACTAACGACGATCGGTACATTCTGAGACTGATTGCAGCCTCCAAGCACTGGGAACTTTGTGGGTGACTTTGGTAATAATGAGCAAGTTTGAATTTATTTAGTATAATGACAAGAAAATCGTGTTTATTCATATTTACTTAATAATTTGCGAAAAAGATATCATACAAAACTCGATATAGATATAGATCTTTGAAAAGATATATAAATGTACATATAATCAGAAGAAAACGATGTGAAGAGATGATCGGACTACTGCGATGCAAAAAAAATATGTTCTGGGTTAATAACGAGTTAGCTTGAGTGATAATTTCTTTCTTTCTTTCTTTCTTTCTTTCTTTCTTTTTTTCTTCTGTCTATTCCTGTCTCAATTTGTTTCTATCTATCTATCTATCTATCTATCTATCTATCTATCTATCTATCTATCTAGTCCACCAATATCTATCTATCTATCTATCTATCTATCTATCTATCTATCTATCTATCTATCTAATCCACCAATATCTATCTATCTATCTATCTATCTATCTATCTATCTATCTATCTATCTATCTATCTATCTCAATCCACCAATATCTATCTATCTATCTATCTATCTATCTATCTATCTATCTATCTCAATCCTATCTCATCCTATCTATCTATCTATCTATCTATCTATCTATCTATCTATCTATCTAATTGTGTTCTGTTATCTATTTCTCACTCGCTCTATCCCACTTTCTATCCACATATATATACATATGTGTGTGTGTGTGTGTGTGCCTTATCTATCTACCATTCTCTTCATTATTTGCATACCGTATTTTTTTCCTCTCTGCCTGTATCTCGCGCTCTCTCTGTCTCTGTCTCTCATTCTTTCTCTCTCTCTCTCTCTCTCTCTCTATATATATATATATATATATGCCTATTTTTGTTATCTGTCTTAGTCTATTCATATATGTAAGGAATCGTGAGTTATTTTTCGTGTTTATTTATTTTTAATTCGCCGATAAGATTTAGGAATATTTACTTATGAAACTGGTTTATTATTATTATTATTATTATTATTATTATTGACTTTTTCTTTCAGAATCCATTTGCATCCGCCCCACAACCCTGGCCGGCCGGAAAAGCAGGAGAGGGTTTGGCACGAACGAACTGTCGACATTTTGAAAGGTTGAAAAACCTGCAGCTCTCAAAAAATGGTGGAAGATGATCTGGTCACGCTGACCTAGCCCATGCAGCTGCTAGGTCAGGCCGACCCTACATGTACATCTCCGAGGCCACTGCTTCTCCAACGAGCGCAGGCATTTGCAATTCCTACTTTCAGTACTCCTCCTTTCACCGCTGTGTGCTCCTGCTACTGTTACTTCAAAGTACCTCTTGTTGTCAGCTCTTTCGACTAGTGGAAATACTTGCTTCGTTTCTTGTTTTTTCTTTCCTTCGTTCTTGTTATTTTAATGTCCGTTTATTTTTTTGTTACTCATTTTTCTGTGCTTTTTCTTGTTGCAACTATTCCTAGATATTTTTTTGTATTTTATTTTTGCATCTGAATAAAGTATCTTTTAAATTCATACATTCTATTTGCATTGATTTCTTCCAAGTTTCTGGACATTTATTTATTCTTTTAATTTACAGGTTTTTTAATTCGTTTTTTTTTTGTTTTTTTTGTTTTTTTTGTGTTCCCTTCTCTCTATTTGTCGCTAAGATAAAATCTATTCCCAATTCTCGTCAGATTCTTTTTCCGGAAGCCTAGTTTTTATTTTTATTTTCCCATGACTTTTAGTTCTCCCCAGTTTATTTAATAAATCTTCTCTCTCAATTTCATTTCTTTCATTCATTAGTATTCATTCAGTCTTTTACTTTGTGCTTAATCATTCGATCAATTTCTCTTTCTTTTTTCGTTCTTCATTTCTTTTATAAATCAGTAACGTATCAATCACCTATTCGTGTTCTTTTATTCATTCATTCATTGCTATTCTTTGTTTCTTATTCTTTGTTTCTTATTCTTTTTTTTATTCTTGATTTCTTGTTCTCTGTTTCTTATTCTTTTCTTATTCTCTGTTTCGAATTCTTTTTTTATTCTTTGATTCTTATGCTTTCTTATTCTTTGTTTCTTATTCTTTCTTATTTACTCTTTGCGTCTCATTCTTTCATATATTTTATTCTTTTTTCTTTAATTTCAGTTGCGTTTCCAACTGAATGCATTCTATATTTATTCATTCATTCTTCATCGTTTTTATTCTTACGTATATACAGGTTGCGATGGATAAATTGTCGTCCGAATGACGCAACAATTTAAATAAAACTGACATCTCATTTTCAGTGATATATTTACCAAAATTAAACAAAAAATATCTTCAAACACTAAAGAATAAATTTATTCAATAAAATCGCATTGGCTTCAAACACGGCCTCCAGACGAGTTCGGAATTTCCAGTAACTGTACAGGACAGTCTCCTTGTTTAAGTTGGTGAATGTTAGCATTATTCTTGCCTACAGTTTCTCTTTGTTTTTTTTTTGTTTTTTGTTGGCATTTCGCTCAACTGCATCCCACGCACAATAATTAAAGGGTTTCCATTCTGGAATTCAAGTGGTGATGGGGTTGCAGAAATTGTTTGGGCTCTTTTGCTTTTTGGGCATGATGCAGAGTCGTGTTGCTAGATATAGAGTCTTCCGGTAGCCACACTCTTGACCAAGAGGAGCACTGCCTCTTCAAGGCACTTGAGGTAGGCCTCCTTGTTGAGTCTGAGGCTCTGTTGGAAGATGAATGGAGGCATAACGTCGTAATTTCTAGTGATAACACCTTCATGATTACCATTAGTCTCATCGAAAACTTTCCTAATTCTCTGAGTTGTACTCAGATTGACACAAAAACTGTTCATATTGATTCTAATCTTTCTCTTATACTTTCCTCGATATCCCCTGTACCTTGTCCATTTTGTTATTTCTCTCACTGTAACCTCCTCCTCACTAGTGGCTGCCCTGCCTTTCTTGGGGTGAATCAATTATATATATATATAAAGCAATCGGAGTCTAACCGTACTGATGAGCTGTGATACAGCGAAACAGATCTGTCTGCGGATGACTATATATATACACACATATATATATAATAATAATAATAAAATCGACTCTGTACGTATTCAAATCTTAAAATGTTACACAAGTAATTTTTAAAGACCACGAATAACCAGCAGAATCTAACTCCGTTATTGTCTTCGGCTATAAAGCTTTGGACAAAGAGGGGAAAAAAAGAAAGCTGCGTAGCACCGACAATACATGCAGTTCTTCACAGCAAAGAAAAAAAACCTCCAACGGAACGAAAAGAAAGAAAAGTGCTCGATACTAAACTAACCAAAAAGGGTTAACAAAGAGGCAGTCACGCAGAGCAAAAACACACGAAAAACAATCGCAAGATCGCCAAGATCTACCGCGGTTTCGCACAACGGCTCGTCAGGGCGGTTTCGCACAACGGCCTGACGAGCCGTTGTGCGAAACCGCGGTAGGTCTTGGCGATCTTGCGATTTTTTTCGTGTGTACACACACACACACACATATATATATATATATATATATGTGTGTGTGTGTGTGTGCGTGTGTGTGTGTGTGTGTGTGTGCCTGTCTGTCTGTTTGTTTGTGTGTTTCCATTCTAACGAACCGTACTCCCCCGAAACTCTTCGATTCAACCAAAATTGGGTCACTTGTTGATCATGACATGAACCTTTGACGTACGTAAAAAAATTTCGAATCGATTTATTGAGTAAATCACTGAAACGCTTAGAATTTACGAACACTTCTCTTAAGAGATGCTTCATGAGAATTCAACCAAAATCAGGTAACTTGTAGATCAAGGTCCGAAACCTTTGATGAACACAAAATATTTTTGAATCAGTCTACAGGGTTCGTAAAAAATCAACGATAAACATAATTTCGGGTAATGTTTTGCTCACATTTCTCCATTTCTCCAAGACGCTTCACTAAAACACAACCAAAATTGAGTCACTGGTAAATCAAGATCTGATACCTTGATATGCGAAAAAATAATTTCAACTGACACCCAGGGTGCGGCAAAAATTAATGGAAAATATTGCTTTTTGCGATTGTTTATTTCTCCGTAAAGCTTATTTGTATTCCAAAACAATTGGATCTTTTTTGTAACTTCTACCTTATCATGTGCCATAACAATTTCACGTTTTCTACAAGGTGCCAACCCCGCCGACTTTGCAGGGAAAATGCATCCACTACTGCGTCACAGCTTCATTACATCACATTACAGGTTTCCGTAACGCCCGTGCCGTTCTTCCAATTTTACATACACCATTCCCGTTTACTGCGAAAATTGGCCAAGCATGAATCGCGTTTTACAAATACAACAAAAACCAATACTTACTTTGCGTTTTTTTTTTCACTTAAGCGTTACAACATCCTGGAGTTTTTTGAATAAGCACTTGACCTTACCATTTAAACATAACCAATACAAAAAAAAAACAACAAAAAAAACAAAAAACAAAAAACAAAAACAAACAAACAAACAAACAAACAAACAAACAAACAAACAAACCAAGCAACTGCGGGCTATACAGCTAGTAATGTAATAAAAGCACAAATATTTTGAAATAATTATCTGTGAATAAAAATATTTATCCGAAAAATAAGTACGCATATTTTCAATTCAAGTGTCAGCCGTTATCTATCTCTGTTATACACAATTTTCACTTTCTCGCCTTAAAATCCTGTCACACGCCTCATTCATCATAACCATTTTAGAAGTAAGTAATGCGTTGAGTGGTTCTCGAGCCTTGTAGTGGTTGAATTCTAATAAAAATGACTTATGCTGTCAATAAAAATACTGATTTAAAAAATATCTACATATCATTGTAATCACTTTATTTTTCATTTATTTTTCAATCTTGAGGAAAAATAATTCTGATCATCATTCTGTTTTGTCATTAGATTTTCAGATCTCGTCTTCCTTTATAGTTCAATTTCGCATCCGGTATATTGGCGTTTGTCTACTCTCAAGCACTTTGCATCAGACGCATATATAAACGAATTAGTCCAACAGAACGAGACTGTAGAATAACGAAAGCTTGTACTAAGAACAGACAAGAAATCGACTTGACGTCATCAGAAATACAAGATAGAAACTGGATGGCATAAAGTTTTTCTTTGTGCAATTGATTGGACTTTCCAGATAAAATGGCACCTAGTGAGAGTCACCCTCTTTCTCCACTCGAAATTGAATTGGTTTCGAGACACTAACCCTAGAAGTTATTCCAGGATTCGTTATCAGAGGCCACAATTTAAACAATATAAGGTACGCAGATGATACAGTGCTGATAGCAGACACAGAAAGAATACTACAAGACCTCCTACAGAACTTAGCTGAAGAGAGTGACAAGAAAGGACTATAAATCAACTGCAAGAAAACCGAATGCATGGTCATCAGCAAAAAGGGCGGCTCAAAATTTCAATTACAGGCGAGGGACTCTAAGATCAATCAGGTACAGAAATGTAAATACCTAGGAAGTGTTCTAACAGAAGACAGAAAGTGCGACACTGGGATCCGAAGGCGAATTGGCATGGCGAAAGACGCATTCCAGAAGTTGAGTAAAGTATTAAGAAACAGGACAATTTCACTAGAAACAAAGAGGAGAGTACTGGATTGCTATGTGATATCGGTTCTTCAATATAGCAGTGAATGCTGGACAATATCTTCGAAGATGAAGGAAAAACTTGAAGCAACTGAAATGTGGTTCTACAGAAGGATGCTACGGATATCATGGACCGAGCATGTGAACAATGACGAGGTTTTGGAAAGGATAGAGACGAAAAGGAAATTAATACTGAGCATCAGGAAGAGACAACTAAAGTTCCTGGGACATGCAATGAGGAAGGAGGGCTTGGAGAACCTGTTACTAACAAGCCAGATAGAGGGAAAAAGAGACAGAGGAAAGCAGCGGATAACATATTTGAAGGACCTGATCAGATGGATGATGGAACGAGGGTTACATGGTGCACAGGAGAAAGCGTGCGAAGAGCCACCAGGGACAGGAAGATGTGGAAAGCCATGATCGCCTACGTCCTGAAAGGACTTGGCACATAAAAGAAGAAGAAGATGTTGAAACTGAAAATAAATTTACTTTTTATTGTTTAGTTCTTTCTTTTACTGGGCATAAATGTCTCATTTTTGGAAAGAAAAAATATTTTCTGTATATATGATATTGATCAATGGCAATATTTCTCAAATTAAAATCATAGAATCCTCTCAATTTGTGTTTAAATCAACAAATATTGGTCTGCTTATTGAGAAATACTAATTTCTCAATAACATTCAGCCCTTAAGTCGTTAAAAATAACACGATTGAATACACTAAGACCAACAAGTTTAGTCATCAAATCATTTAATATACTAATAACAGAAATAGTTTCGTGAACATAAGAACTGTGGTAAAAACTTTCTTTTTCTAGATTGTCTACCATGTTTAATATTATTTAAGTCTCTTTTGATACTCCAGCAATAGTCAGCCATCATTCGTTTATCTCACAATCCTTGGAAGCGCTCTTTCATTGTTTCGATATTTTGATGGAATCGTTCTCTTTACTCATCCCCCACATCACCGAAAATATCCGGAAATTTATCGAGATGGCTATATAAAAATAAACCTTAATATTCATATTAGCGTATCTCTGATAAAAAATTAATTTGAATTTTGTCGATAAACTGGAAAAGTTCGGTGCTGCTACTTTTTAATTTTTGACTCAACTTTTTTCTTATGAAAATAGTTTATTTCACGTGGTTTACATAAATTACTTGACTCTACCTGAAAGCTGAAAGGTTTCTACGACCTTTATTAACTAAAGATCGTAAATTGATCTTTTTTTTTCCAAAAATAAGATATTTCAGCAAAAACGTAGCTAACCATGAAAATCTAAGGCCATTTTTAGAATCAGCTTCATCAAATTAGTTACAAAAAACGTGTTTTGCTTTTTGGCACCAAAAATCGTTTTGACGAGTGTTATATTTGTTTTGATATCAAGATGTTTCTTTTTGTTCTTGCTTTCTTTCTTTTAATTTCCCGGCTTTCCTTTCCTGCATTTTCGATATCTTTGTGCTTTTCTTTCAATCTATATCTGTGGGCACATCGTTCAGATGTCTTGCAGGAAGCACGTTCAAAATCTTATTTCAAAGGAGGAATTTGATCCAACGACTCGACTTTCGAGAGACTGAGATAAAAAAAAATATGAAAGAACAAACATTTATGGGATAATTCGAATAATATGCTAGGAAATTGTATCAAAGAATTAATCATACTTGTTTCGTCACTCGATGTTCGATAGTCAATTTTTTTTCATTTTTGTTTCTTTTTCATTAAAAAAGAATTTTGAAATTTCTTATTTGGTTTTTATTCTGTCTAAAAACGATCAAAGAAAATTAAGAAAATGGCAGTTAAAAAATGTTTCTTCTTTTAAGAACCATCGTCTTTAGGAACAAAATTTCAGTCATTTTTTTTTTTTGTACCGTGGAGTCTTTTTAAGGATCTCCTGGAATGCTTGTCGTTCCTGAACGAAATGATTAAAAGAAAAAAGGACATAACAAAAAGTAAATAAATGCCAACAAATAACATTTTCAAAAGACATGTACCTCCGGGATTCAGACTCACCAATATTTTAATATTTGTGAATTATCATTCTTGTTCTTGGTATTGGTAGATCTTTAAGAAAAACACGTCTGTTCAATTTTGTTGTGCCACGATTTCTTACTTTTAAGACAACTCTAATGTTCCTCTCTTCTGAATGACAAAATAAAGTTTTAAAAAATGCTAAACATTTTTTAAATGCCATGTCTCATCAGCATATAGGTGATCATGGCCATCCACAGCTTTCTTTTTACATATTTGAATTGCCACGATTTTGCTTTGGTAATAGACATAGTGTTGTCCTGCAGCCGTCTACACGATTTTGATTTTATGGCAATTACACTCCTAAACTAACAAACTGAGATAGATAGATAGTTAGATAGATAGATAGATAGATAGATAGATAGATAGATAGATATGAACTGAGATAGATAGATAGATAGATAGATAGATAGATAGATAGATATGACCTGACATAGATAGATAGATAGATAGATAGATAGATAGATAGATAGATATGAACTGAGATAGATAGATAGATAGATATGAACTGAGATAGATAGATAGATAGATAGATAGATAGATAGATAGATAGATAGATAGATAGATAGGATAAGGAACAGACTGGGATAGATAGATAGATAGATAGATAGATAGATAGATAGATAGATAGATATGAACTGAGATAGATAGATAGATAGATAGATAGATAGATAGATAGATAGATATGAACTGAGATAGATAGATAGATAGATAGATAGATAGATAGATAGATAGATATGAACTGAGATAGATAGATAGATAGATAGATAGATAGATAGATAGATATGAACTGAGATAGATAGATAGATAGATAGATAGATAGATAGATAGATAGATAGATAAGGAACAGACTGGGATAGATAGATAGATAGATAGATAGATAGATAGATAGATAGATATGAACTGAGATAGATAGATAGATAGATAGATAGATAGATAGATAGATAGAACTGAGATAGATAGATAGATAGATAGATAGATAGATAGATAGATAGATAGATATGAACTGAGATAGATAGATAGATAGATAGGAAGGAAGGAAGGAAGGAAGGAAGGAAGGAAGGAAGAGACTGAGATAGAAAGAGAGGAAATGGATATATGGAAATGTTTGTTGACGTATATGCGCGTATGTGTATGATTGAGAAAGTGGGAAGTTTCGGAAAACTTTTGAATATGTACTTAATTAAGTGCGTTCTAGTACATTGGATATCGGCTCGGAACGAGAAATCGGGGAGCTGAGTTCGAATTCCAGCTGAATTCATTGCATTCACTTACGCGCAAATACCCTTGGGAAAGGTATTAATCCGCCTATCCCTTCCAGTTATGGGTTAAATAACAGGACAGATTGGGTTCTATAGCCTTGGTCGGCAACCAGTCTACCGCAGAAAGCAATGGCAACCTACTGCGGGATAATCTTCTGCCCAGTCAGTCATGTCTCTGTCGAGACATGATCGCCCAAGCGTGTATCACGTATGGCACTCAACTGACTTAATTAAAAATATGACCTTGACACAAGGACCAGTCTAAGCCATTTGAATGCTTCTAATTCCGCTGTGAATAAATAGTGATTAATTTTAGATATAAACACCATACCTGTTACGCGTTGCTCCCACACTTCAATTTCCTTTTGTGACGATTTGTATACTTATCTACTAATCTTTGTTAATAGCTATTTAAAAGTTTGTAATCATAACTCTAAACACTGTATAGATATATATTCAAGTATGGGGAATTTTTTCCACATTCTTATGCTTCTTTCCAATTTTTCTTGATATATATAGCATTTTTATCAAATATATATTAATAAATAGACATATTATTCTTCGTCTATAGCATGACTCGGAGTGCCATGCACTATGCAATCATCAGGTGCATATTAGGTATTGACCGTTCTTGGATTTTAATTTCTGATTCACAAGCTGTTTATAGTAGTTTAATATTATAATACTAGGATGATATTTTTTAATTTTTTGATTGTGTAATTTAATTTATTTCTTTAAAATCATATCATCCCAAGCAAGGCAGTGACGCCACCGATGTGCAGGGGGCTACGTATGAGTGAAAAGGTTGGAAAAGAGAAAGCCGGAAACCACATCCTAAACAGGAAACAAGGGATGAGCCTCTTCACCTGTTCAATAGACGTGAGTGGAGTGTGAACTGGGCGATAGTTTAGTCTATCTACTCTAATTGAAAAAAAAGGGCGAGAAGATTGGAAAAGAGAAAGCCGGAAACCACATCCTAAACAGGAAACAAGGGATGGGCCTCTTCACCTGTTCAATAGAGGTGGGTGGAGTGTGAACCGGGCGATAGTTTAGTCTATCTACTCCAATTGAAAAAAAAGAGTGAGAAGATTGGAAAAGAGAAAGACGGAAACCACATCCTAAACAGGAAACAAGGGATGAGCCTCTTCACCTGTTCAATAGACGTGGGTGGAGTGTGAACCGGGCGATAGTTTAGTCTATCTAATTTGATTCAAACTAAAATGTAAACATGAAATTGGAAAGAGTAATTTCAAAAGTTAAATTATTAGGTAGAATATTTTAGGGCAGTGGTTTTGTCCCTATAGGTCAAGGGGGGTTACTTTTTTTTAGTCCGGGGGAAAACAAATTATATAAATAAAAAAAATAATATGAAGTTGTCTACTTAGACGAATCTATGTTAATCCGGGTCGACGTATTTAAGCAGATATTTATTTCTATTTTTGCATGTGGTCATGAACTCACTTCTTTTGTTTAATAATTTAGTGCAATTTAAGTGTTTTAAGGTGTTTTAAGCGTTTTAAGTTTATTTAATGGTAAAATTAATAAAACTTGTAAACTTGGTTATCCTATTATATGTTTGTTTGTCCCCTTCCTTCATAGGTTCACACGACCATTGCGCCCTGCCAATACCTTATAAGTAATGTTCATATTCCGTTTTGATAGCGCGGAGAGAAAAGTCTTTACTCGTTTTCATTGAAAAAATGAATGAAAACAAGAATTGAAGATAAAAGTTGAGCGTGAGAGAGAGAGAGAGAGAGAGAGAGAGAGAATTATATTAAGCTGACAAGAACAGATACTACACTTTGATCTTAGTAAAATACTGGGAAGCTATGGTGGCAACGACAAAAAAAAGGCATTAGGTAATCGCCAAAAATCCAGTTACCATAAATAAAATAATATCGTCCGTGAATCATTTCTAACATATTATTTTTTAGCCATCGTAAAGATTGCAGAGCCATTACGGGACCACGTTACAAATCTTCGCATAATAAGTGAACACGAGTAGAAGGCATGAACTCTATCGGCAGATTCACTCATCAGATTTTTGTGTCAATTTTTGCGCGAACATTCTATTATAATTAGGTTTGTTCTTTCTTTCGTTAGTTCGTACGCTATTACGCACTGCCAATATCTCTCTCATAAATAATGAATATATATATATATATATATACATAAATATTCCACGTGATAGCGTGGAAAGTGTGAGGAAATATCATTTAGATTCAACGAGAAAATGGAAGAAAGAAACAAGCAAGAAGAGAAGACAGAAGAGAGAGAATCAGATTAAGGTGATGAAAACAGATATTACACTTTGATCATGGTCAAAACGATGGGTATTTACCTTGCTCCCCACTACGACTGAGGCGAGTTGTGAGTTTTTTTAACGGAGGGACCTG
This sequence comes from Ascarosepion bandense, assembly GCA_037127315.1. Lineage (NCBI taxonomy): Eukaryota > Metazoa > Mollusca > Cephalopoda > Sepiida > Sepiidae > Ascarosepion > Ascarosepion bandense. Next base: position 793,775 of record JBBBDQ010001050.1, on the reverse strand, counting down.
AGCGCATAAACTCAGGCCGCTGGTCAAAATTTACCAATCCCCCGCATACGCGATGACTGGGTTAACAAACTTGTCTTAGCTGGAATACCTGATCATCTCTCCTGAGATGATCAGGTATTCCAAGGAGCGAGGACGAGCGTGATAAACGCCTTTTTTCCCCAGACACACTGTATCGAATGACAGAGACCAATCGTCAAAACACCAGTTACCTTAAAAAAATAACATCGCTCGCTGAATTATTTTAAAATTATTATTAAGAGTATTTTACTAAGACATGAATTTAGCTAGTAAATATTTAATTTATGATTTAAAATGTCGAACTGTCAACTTTTTAAATTTTTTAACATAAAAATTAGTTTAAAAAAACTAACTTGCACAAAGTAAGGTTTTATTTATAAGACAATCTATTTGTTGATTATAAATGTTTTGAATCCGTTCAAGTGATTAATCACCCCCATAAATCTTTATGAAGACAACGAATAAATATTAACTATCATTATTTGCATTTGTTTATCCATAGAAACAATATAAATTCAAACGATAATGTAAACTTTTGTTTCATAATAGAAAAGTAGCTTTAACCCCAACGCTGTCGATCTGACGGATAAATTGATTCAGAATCCAAACCTTCGTAATCATCAGCACCGTAGGAGAAGTGGTGTTTCTTAATGAAAAAACAGGGAAGCTATGGCGAAAACGATAAAAAAGGCACTTTTCGAACGACGGAAACCTCTAAGGCAATCGCCAAAAATCCAATTACCATAAATAAAATAACATCGTCTGTGAATTATTTCTAAATTATTATTATTTTTCAGCCATCGTAAAAATTGCAGAGCCGTTTCAGGACCACCTTACAAATCAAACGGAGCCCAACCCTCTCCACTGGTTTGAATTCTCCTAAACGGGTTGCCACCCAAGGCTATAGAAACCAACCTGTTCTTCTATTTATCCATGGGAGTGGGGAGAAGAGATGGATGAGTACCATTTTTTTTTTAATCACATCACCCCAAGCAAGGCGGTAAGGCCACTGGTGTGCAGGGGGCTACGTAAGAGTGAACAGATTGGAAAAGAGAAAGCCGGAAACCACGTCCTAAGCAGGGAACAAGGGATGAGCCTCTTCACCTGTTCAATAGACGTGGGTGGAGTGTGAACCGGGCGATAATTCAGTCTATCTACTCCAATTAAAAAAAAAATAAACAAAAAAGAAAGTGAAAAGATTGGAAAAGAGAAAACCGGAAAACACATCCTAAACAGGGAAAAAGGGATGAGCCTCTACACCTGTTCAATAGGAAAGTGATTGTAATGAACTTGACTGGAATTCGAACACGGCTCTCCGATTCCTCAACACGAAGCATAGCACCAACTTAGCTCCTACATTTTTTGCAGTATCATGTCTTCAATGAAGAATTCTTTGTCATTCTTCTGTCAGTGTCTGTTAGGTTGATTTTGGGTCCTGTTCAAGTTTTGTTCAAATATGCGAACGAATTTCTACGTCTTTACTCGAAGTTGGATTAACTTCACAAAAATTAAGCATATCTGGACGTATTCCGTTTTAATCGCGTAGAGTGAGTCGATTTTCTAAGCGCTCATTAGATTTGACACAAGGCCAAAAATATGGAGTACACAGTGACTTAGTATGGGACTACTCAGTCACTACTTAGTTGTAATAGGTTCTAGCTGGACAATCTTGCAAGCCATGTCGAGGTGGCCAGATCGGGTGGAGAGAGAGGGGAAAACAGTATTCTTGGTTCATTTGAGAAAAAGAAAGAAGATAGAAGTGGGGTGAGAGAGAGAATCAGATTAAGATGATAAGACACTTTTATCTAAGCCAAAAGGCTGAGAACCTATGACAATCACGATGAAGGTGCCATATCTGAATAACACGACCTCTACCTGCGTCCAATAAACCTCCCTGACATTTGGCCAATTCTGCTCACGCTGAATTGTTGATCTCAGAATAGTCAAAGCAGGACCGCTTATTACCACTTGATGTGGTTGGTCCAGACTTGCGAGGGGTTAGGGTTATGATGAAAACCAGATTCAAGATTGCAACGGTTTGGTGTAGATTTATTTATATTTATATATATATCGAATAATTACAAAATTACAACAAGTCAAAATAAGTGACGAAAAAGAAATATCAGTTGGCAAGTATTTAAGTAGCACGATAATATTTGTGGTGTACTATTTCTACAGGATGATCAGTTAGTTGAATTTGCAATATCTCTCTCCAATCGTCTTCCTCTTATTTCTAGCAGCAGGCGTGTTTTCAGGCCGACCGTATTTCAAATCTCAAGCTTCGGGAGCCGACTCACCAAATCTCGTCTTGCGTTCTCATTTTGTTAAACAGCATCCAAACCGGAGTTGGAAAGAGAGATGTAAAGTTTTCATTACCCATACTGTATAACGCTTACCATCTGGAAATGAAAACAATTACATTTATTCATTTTGACTTCACACCCCCTCTTATTGTCTGCCTGCTCTTATCAACTGCCCTGGTAATACAGTACACAGGAAACTGTCAAGGCCTCATTTTGACTTAGGGTACCACAACATCTAAACCCATTAACAGATATTTTGACGAATTAAATTTGATAAATTTAGCTTAAAAATAATTATATACTCAGTAAATTTCGCATCTGTATTTTCCACCCGTTAACATTTTGACTACTCTTCCCGACAAAAAATAATTTTATTCTCCAGTTTTAGAGAAATATTTTTCATCTTGAAAATCCCTTAAAATTAATACCAGCCATCTGGAAATAGAGTTACATATGTTCTTACAGTTTATTTTTTTCGCATTCGAAAGACATTCAAGATGTTTTCGTTGAATGTTCCTCAGCTGTTGTCAATACCGAAGACCATACGTGTAAGCAACTACCTTCGAGTGAAAAGTTGATTTCTTTATCTCTTTGGTAAAATATATTTTCTATTTGTCTATATTTCTGAGATGACATTATTCGGACTATTGTCTTCATCTTTCTTGCCATTTCTACGACGCATCTTCTGCTAAGTATTTCGAACCAAACCCTTTATTACAATCACTGGAGTATATCATTCTCATTCCTTGCGTAGTAGCAATGCCTCGATTGGAAGTCATGAGTTATCTCTCTCTAACCCTGCTAGTTACTTGTAGCCTGGACCATGTGTCCTTAAGGACAAGAACAACTGAATTTTTGGGACTTATAAACCTAATGTCCAGTAACCCTTTCTTTTACCAGAGTTTATATTGCAATTTTTTGATGTTAATGGTTTTCTCTAGTATTTTTTATGTTAATGGTTTTCTCTAGTATTTTTCTGGTAATGATTTTCGCTAGTATTTTTTACTAGAGAAAATTTTGCAATTTTGACACTAACGATTTTCTCTGACTCTCCGTATTACTGGTTCCCATGTTGTGTTCATCTCTGTGCTTGGTTGCCTTAGGAGATTTTTGAAGCCTAGCATATGTGCTGATTCCGTAAGGTTCCGTAGTTTCCAGGGCGTTCCCTAGCTATTATTTCAACTTATTCCCATAGATGGAGGTGATCCCCTATTTTCCTCCATATGTAAATATTTTATATATATATATATATATATATATATATATATGTGTGTGTATATAAACCCTGGCTTACGGCCAATTCACGTTCAAACATTGGTTCCCTTACAATCACAGAAGTTAAGCAATGTTGAGCCTGGTAAGTAACTAGATCGTGACGCTTGAGAATAACAAGTGCTATAAACCTGGATGTGTAGGTTGTATAATGGATAGACTCGGAATTGTTAATCAAATAGCCGAGTTATATTCAATTACTCGCAAATACCACTTCTTCTTCTTCTTCTTCTTCTTCTTCTTCTTCTTCTTCTTCTTGTGCCTTGTCTCCTCAAGACGAAGGCGATCATTGTCGATCACAATATTTTCCCTCTTAGTCAGTCAGTTAAGTGCCATACGTGATGCACACTTGGGCGATCATGTCTCGAAAGAGACATGACTGACTGGCCAGAAGATTATCCCATAATAGGTTGCCATTGCTTTCTGCGGTAGACTGGTTGCCAGCCAAGGCTATAGAACACAATCTGTTCTGTTATTTAACCCATAACTGGAAGGAAAAGACAGATTAATACCTTTCCCAAGGGTATTTGCGCGTAAGTGAATGCAAGGAATTCAACTGGAATTCAATCTCGGTTCCCCAATTTCTCATTCCGAGACGATATCCACTGCACCACAACGCACATACTTTCAGTCAGTTAAGTGCCATACGTGATACACGCTTTGGGTGATCATGTCTCGAAAGAGATATGGCTGACTGGGCAGAAGATTATCCCGCAGTAGGTTGCCATTACTTTCTGCGGTAGACTGGTTGCCAGCCAAGACTACAGAACCCAATCTGTCCTGTTTTTTAACTCATAACTAGAGGAAAGAATGGATTAATATCTTTTCCAAAGTGTATTTGTGCGTAAGTGAATGCAATGGATTCAACTGGAATTGGAACTCAGCTCCCCGATTTGTCGTTCCGTGTCGATATCCACTGCACCACAACACACATCCTTTCCTCTTAGTATCTCTTCCAAACCCCGCTCCGCCATTCATTTGTCCAGACCTGTCAAGGATGTCTCTCGCTGCTTTCCCCTGCCTCTCTCTCCTTCTATCCGTCCTGTGAGTATTAAATTCTCTAATACATGCCCCATGAACCTCAACTGTCTTTTCCCGATGCAACGTATGAGATTTCTTCTCGTTTGCATCTTCTCCAACACCACATCGTATTTCAGACCGGCCTTGGTTTTTCGTCAGAAACCAATAATTTTAAACTAGAAGCGTCCGTCATATATATATGTGCGGAATCATCTTTCTATTTTAAAAAAATCACCACTCAATTTCTATTCTTAAATATTGTAAGGTTGATGGTAGGAGATATTATTTTGATCGATAAAACTTCTCAAATTCCAAGATATTTCTGATATTGTAATTTATAGAGATTTCATGTGTCTTCGATCAACCAAAACATGAGGTAAAATAACAATATGATATTAGATAAACCTGCAAAATAATAATAACTGTATTATAAATAATAGTATCTCCACTAAAAATAACTGTAACTGCTGTCTACTAAACGGTCAGTACATGATGGAAAGTATATCATACAGAGCTAGCATCTATTTTGATGGCGATATTAAAATTCATTTTCTGCTAAACTGAAAATCAATGGAAATACCGTTACTACAACCATAAAAAGTCATTAAGCAATATTACATAGAGTAACAGCATTGCCCTCTCAAAATATCCCCGGCAATTAAAAAAGAACAACCAAAACTCTATTATTGTCTGGGAAACGAAACACGGAACACGGAAACGAAATCTTATCGAAACTTATTTATAAATGGAACTTTGTCGCTGTGTGTGTGGGTGTCTGTGTCCGTTACCTATACTCCGAAACGGCTGAACCGATTTTCTTGAAAATTTGCACAGTTTTACTATTAGCGTCTGCGAGTGTTATTAGCTAGGTTTTGTGCAGAGGCACCCCCGATAAATATTGAAAATCGATAATCGAAAAAATCCGTGTTTCGATTTTAATAAAATTTGATACACTCATAGACAAAGACATAAGAAACGATATTCAAAAGTTTCAAGGTTGAAGTTCTTACAACAGTGCAGAAAATCGATAATATATATATATATATAAGGCAAGATGTTTGTGTGTGTGTGTCTGTTTATCTGCCTGTATGTCTGTAGTTTTTTCAGCCCTTTTATTTTAGTTTTTGCTTCGGGTTTGGCTCTAAGTAGGTATAATTGTAGTTCTTAGTCTCAGCCATGATACCATTTACTCAGAGTACTTATTTAGCCTTCAAAATTCAGTTTACGACGAAAAAAACTTATTTGATATGGATACCAGGAAATCAAAATTTCACTTACATTCATTCATTTTTCTTTCAGTCTACGGTTTCGCTTTAAGTGGAAACAACTATTGCGTTTTAGTCTTTTGTGTCAACGTCCAAAGTGTTTGAGCTCCAGGACCATGGATAAGTTTTAAAGCTTTCATTACACCCGAGCAACGCCGGGCTATACTGATAGTGATGTAATAGAAAGCAGGTGTAATTTATGCCTTTTAGATAAACTTGTTATCTTAAAACACTTAAAGAAGACTAATTTACTAAACAAAAGTAGTGAGTGAGTTAATGACCACATACAAATTAAAAATAAATATTTACTCACGTTGACCTAGATTAATACAAATTTTTCTATGTAGACATCTTTACATTATTTTTATTAATAAATAATAAACAATAATGTAAAGTATGTCTTCTATGTAGACAACATAGAAGACATACTTTTTGTTTCCTCTGAAGATGTTGTTGAGTAGTTTTCGCACTGAAGGTTATAATCTTACTATGTCGGTTGCTAATCGACTTAACGACCCAAAATGTTAGAAACTTGGTAATCTTCCACTGAAAGCTGACTCCTTAATATTCAGCTAACTGCCGACTAATATCAACTGCCTAGTAGTTCTACTGAACTCCAATAGAACTCTAAAGAACTTCTATGAACTTCCCAAGAACTTCTCAAGAACTTCTCCCGTTAACTTCCTGTTAACTCTTATTAATATAGGAGGGAGAGTCCATTATCTGAGGAATAAGTGTGTTTCCTCATAAAAGAAGAAAAGACCAAAATTAGCATCCTTGATCAATAGGGACAAAAACTCTGCCCTAAAATATTCTACCTATTAATTTAATTTTCAAATTAAATTAAATTAAACAATTAAGAAATTAAAAAAATACCACCCCAGTATTATAATATTTAACTACAATAAACAGCTCGTGAATCAGAAATTAAAATCCAAGAACGGTCAGTTCATAATATGCACCTGATGATTGCATAGTGCATGAAACTTCGAGTCATGCTACAGAGAGAATAATATGTATATTTATAAGTATATATTTGTTAAAAACGCTATATTTTTTATATATTAAGAACAACTGGAAAGGTGCATGAGAATGTGAAACATCTTTCCCCATGGATATCTGCGCGAAAATATATCTATACAGTGTTTAGAGTTATAATTACAAACTTTTAAATAGCTATCAACAAAGAGTAGTCGATAAGTATACAAATCGTCACAAAAGGAAATTGAAGTGTGGGAGCAACGCGTAACAGGTATGGTGTTTATATCTAAAATTAATCATTATTTATTCTCAGCGGAATTAGAAGCATTCAAATGGCCTAGACTGGTTCTTGTGTCAAGGTCATATCTTTAATTAAGTACACATTTAAAAGTTTCAAAATTCTATTCACTTTCTCAATCATACCCGCACGCGCATATATGGCCGCAGCCATTTCCACATCTCCATTTCCTATAAATAAATTAAAAGTAAAACACTATATTTCTATTTTAGAACAGTCCTTTCTTTCTTTCTTTCTTTCTTTCTATCTATCTATCTATCTATCTATCTATCTATCTATCTATCTATCTATCTATTCTATTAGTCCTTTCTCTGTCTCTTCTACGCCTACCCTCACTCTATCTATCTATCTATCTATCTATCTATCTATCTATCTATCTATCTATCTATTCTATTAGTCCTTTCTCTGTCTCTTCTACGCCTACCCTCATCATCTATCTATCTATCTATCTATCTATCTATCTATCTATCTATCTATCTATTCTATCTATCTATAGTCCTTTCTCTGTCTCTTCTACGCCTACCCTCACTCTATCTATCTACTCTATCTATCTATCTATCTATCTATCTATCTATCTATCTATCTATCTATCTATCTCAGTCTAAGAATATAACTGTTATAAAATCAAAATCGTGTAGAAGGTAGCAGGACAGCACTACGTTGTCTATTACCAGAGAAATCATGGCAGTTCAAATATATAAAAAGGAAGCTGTGGAGTGCCATGATCACCTATATCCTGAAAAGATACGGCATTTAAAAGTTTTTGGCATGTTTTTACGATTTTGACTTGTCGTTCAGGAGAGGAGTATACCAGGGTAGTCTTAAAAGTAGGACCCCGCGACACAACAAAATAATCCAGAACTATTTCTCTTAAAGATTCAACTATACCAAGAACAAGAATTATAACTCACAAATATTAAAATTAGACAGAATCCCGAAGGCACATGTTTTTTTAAAAAGTTATTTTTTGGCATTTATTTACTTTTTGTCATGTCCATTTTCTTTTAATCATTTCGTTCGGAAACGACAAGAATTCCAAGAGATTCTTAAAAGAACTCCACGGCACAACAACAATTGACTGAAACTTTGGTCTTAAAGACATTTTTCAAAGTGTTACAATTTTGCCATTTTCTTAATTTTTTTGTTTGTTTTTAGACATAATAAAAAAAGAAATTAGAAATTTCCAAATTCTTTTTTTTATGAAAAGCAAATTAAAATGTAACAAAAATGACTATCGAACATCTAATGACGAAACAATTATGGTTAGTTCTTTGATACTTAGAATTTCCTAGCAGATTCTTTGAAGTATCCTAAATATGCTTTTTTTTCAGTCTCTCGAAAGGCGAGTCGTTGGATCAAATTCCTCCTTTTAAATAAGACTTTGAATGTGCTTCCTGCAAGACATCTGAACGATGTGCCCACAGATATAGATTGAAAGAAAAGCACAAAGATATCGAAAATACAGGAAAAGAAAGCCGGGAAATTAAAAGAAAGAAAGCAAGAACAAAAAGAAATATCTTGATATCAAAATAAATATAACACTCGTCAAAACGATTTTTGGTGCCAAAAAGCAAAACTCGTTTTTTGTAACTAATTTGATGAAGCTGATTCTAAAAATGGTCTTAGATTTTCATGGTTAGTTACGTTTTTGCTGAAATTTCTTATTTTTGGAAAAAAGATAAATTTACGATCTTGGCTGATCCCAACATTTAGTTAATAGAGTTAGTATAAACCCATCAATTTTCAAGCAATTTATGTCAGCCACGTGAAATCAGCCATTTTCATAAGAAAAATGTTTTCGGGTAAAAATTAGCAATACCGACATTTTTTTATTTATCGCCAAAATTCGTACTAACTTTATTAGAATTACACTTTATCAGTAATACGCTAATATGTATATTAAGTTTTATTTTTTACATAGCCATCTAGATAAATTTCCGGATATTTGCGGTGATGTGGGTGATGAGCAAGGAGAACGAGTGACGGTGGAACAAATAACGTATGGCTGACTACTACTGGAGTATCAAGAGAGACTTAAATCACATTGAACATGACAGACAAACAAGAAAGAGAAAATTTTTACCATAGTTCTTTTGTTCAAGATGATTTTAATTCTGCTGTTAGTTTATTAAATGTTTTGATGACAATACTTGTTGTTCTTGGTATATTTAATCGTATCATTTTTAAAGACTTAGGAGCTGATTGTTATTGAAAAAATAGTATTTCTCAATAAGCAGATCAATTTTTGTCGGTTTAAATACGAATTGAGAAGTTTCTACGATTTTAATTTGAGAGATATTTCCATCGATCAATATCGATATATAGAAAATATTTTTTTTTTTGTAAAAATGAGTTATTTCTGTTCAGTAAAAGAGAGAGCTAACCGAGAAAAAGTCAAGTCATTTTCACTTTCAGCGTCTTCAAATTAGCTAAAAAGATATTTAGTGTCTTGACACCAGTTCAATTTTTTTTGACCGATGTAATGAAAGCAAGGAAGCGGAGAAAGTGGGTCGCTCTCACCAGACGCCATTTTATCTGGAAAGTCCAATCAATTGCACAAAGAAAAACTTTATGCCATCCAGTTTCTATCTTGTATTTCTGATGACGTCAAGTCGATTTCTTGTCTGTGGAAATCCGATTAGTACAAGCTTTCGTTATTCTACAGTCTCGTTCTGTTGGACTAATTCGTTTATATATGCGTCTGATGCAAAGTGCTTGAGAGTAGACAAACGCCAATATACCGGATGCGAAATTGAACTATAAATAAAAGGCTGGCCGAGGAAGACGAGATCTGAAAATCTAATGACTAAAGAGTAACAGAATGATGATCAGAATTATTTTTCCTCAAGATTGAAAAAAATAAATGAAAAATAGAGTAACTGATTGCAGCAACATGTAAACATTTTTTAAATCAGTATTTTTATTGACAGAATAACTAATTTTTCAAAGAATTCACCTAATACAAGGCTTGAGAACCACTCAAGTCATTACTTACTTCCAAAACGAGTCTGATGAATGAGGCGTGTGACAGGATTTTAAGACAAGAAAGTGAAGATTATGAGTACACGAGGGATAGATAACGGCTGGCTCTTAAATTGGCAATATGCTTTTTTTAGTTTTGAAATAGATATTTTTAATTACAGATATATTCTTCAAAATATAAAATATATGTGCCTTGTTTAAATTATTATTTTAATCAATTTTATTCTCAACAAAAGTACACTTATCAAAAATACGTTTAATTTTATTCAAGGAAAGAAAAAATTACACAGATATGAAAACTTATTTTTCAGTGATTTTATTGACCGAATAAATACTTTTATTTACTGCGTATGTGTAACGTTATTCAAAATATTCGTATTTTTATTCTAACAATTACTAATTTTATTTATAGCCTAAGTACCATTATTCAAAATATATTAATGTTATTTTATAATAAGCATAAGTATTTATAGTATTTATATTTTATAATAAGCATAAGTATTTATAGTATTTATATTTTATAATAAGCATAAGTATTTATAGTATTTATATTTTATAATAAGCATAAGTATTTATAGTATTTATATTTTATAATAAGCATAAGTATTTATAGTATTTATATTTTATAATAAGCATAAGTATTTATAGTTTAATTACCTTTATTCAAACCACAGTGTGTACTTTTATTCTTACAATATTCGCGATATAAATTTCTTTATTGAACATATGAGTATTTTTATTTTGAACAAAAACAAATTTATTGACAAGATAAGAATCTTAAAGTAAAATAATTGCGCTTATCTGTGCAATTTTATTCAGATCTAATCATCGTTATTCAACAAATGCGAACTTTTAATCTAGCCATAACTCATAGCATAGGTGCTTTTTATTTATGTTAATAATATTCATCAATATTACCTATCATTTACATAGGTATACTATTCTAGTATACTAAGAGTTTCTTCTCTAGTCCTTCTTACAGAGAGAAACTCCTTCCAAATTCTTCGTTTTTTTCTTATATGCCTTGTTCCTTTAGGGCGTGGGTGATCATAACTCTTCACAATTTCTTGTCCTTCTTTCTTAATAAAGTCTGACTTTATACGGTGTCTTTCAAATCCTGTTCAGCTAAGCACAAGGGTGGGTTATTTCTTTTGTCTGTCCCTCTTAAGTTCGATATGTCCTGGGAGTTATAAGTTTTCTAAGCCCATTTACCTGATTATGAAACTACAACAACCAAAAAAAAAGAAGAGAAAAAAGTGCCAAAAAAGAAGATAAAAACAAGTGGTATAAAAGAAAGACGGAAGAGTAAGAATGAGAAAGAAAAAGGGAAGTAAAATAAGAACGTTTAACAAAAATAAAAAAGGAAAAGAAAAAGGGTTAAAAGAAGGAAAATGAGAAAAATAGAAAAACGAATGAGAAAAGAGCAAAAATTAGAAAGAAAATGGGGAGTAAAAGAAGGAAAAAAGTAAAATAATAAAGAAAAGTAAAAGAGCGTAAAAGACGAATAAAAGAGCAAACGTTAGGAAGAAAAATAGGGCAAAAATTATAAACAAAACAAAAATTAGAAAGAAAAAGAAAGGGAGTAAAAAAAGAAAACAAGAGCAAAACTAGAAAGAAAAACGAGGCTAAAAGAAGGAAAAGTGTAAAAATACGAAAAAAAAGTGATAACAGAAGGAAAAAAAGAGAAGAAATTATAAAGAAAAAGAAAAGTGAATAAAAGAAGCGAAAAAATTAGAAAGAAAAACGGAAATAAAAGAAGGAAAAAGTAAAAATACTAAGAAAAATAAAAGGGGATAAAAGAAAGAAAAGAGCAAAATTAGAAAAAGAAAAGAAGTAAAAAATAACCGAAATGAGAAAAAAAATGGGTGTAAATGAAGAAAAAAGAATAAAATACTAAAGAAAAATGAAAGGATCAAAAGATGATAAAAGCGCAAAAACTGGAAAGAAAAAAGTGTAAAAGCCAAAGAAATAACAAGACTTAGAAAGAAAGAAGAAGTGGGTAAAAGAAAAGAAAAAGAAAAAAATTCTAAAGAAAAAGAAAAAAGGTGTAATAGAAGGAAAATAATGCTAAATGAGAGAGGAAAAGAGGAGCAAAAAAAAAAAAAAAAAGAAAAAAAAAAGAAAAAGGAAAACGGGGCCCAAATGAAAAAGAAAAAGGAATATAAGAATCTTAGTCTATGTCCCGTGTCCCTTCAGAATGTATGTGTTCATAGCTATCCACAATTCCGTAATGTTTACATTTAATATCTCTCCTAATTTCCCTTCTACCTACCATTTACACAAGCTCATTAGGTAGGTTATGTACCTCTTTCCTCTGCTCTTCTTACCTTATTATTTATCCTGTTAGTATCAGATTTTCTGAACCCACCTTCCTCATTATATCTTAGATATTTCAACTGACTGATGCTAAATTATAAGTGTCTCTTTATTTCCATTTTCTCTCAAACATGTTCAGTCCACGTTATTTGGAGCATCTCTCTATCGAACCCCATTTCAATTACGTCAAGTCTCTTCTTCAGCCCTGATGATATTATTCATTGCCACATAGAAAACTCTAGAAAAATCTACAGCTCGCAAGTTACCATAAGCTCGGTATTACTAAACTGCCAAGCATTTAAAACATTCTGGAGCTAAATCGGACAAACATTGTAGGATGGAATATCACAGTCCAAGTAATAAACATGTTTTTTTTTTTTCAACTATCCAACAAGAAATGTTTGGCATTCAATTTCCAAAAAGCCACTACTGCTTTCAGTTGAAATTTATGAAAAAATCTTTAAAGACAATTCTTCAGGAAAATAGTTTTCTTTTCTTTAAAGCCCAGTCTCTGTTAACATTCTTTCCGGTATTGATGTTTTTTTTTCTTCTTTTTAACGTCTTATTTGAAGTAATGTAGAATGTCAATATTTTGATCATTTTTATTATTTTCTTTTCGAGTGCTATCCATTTTAGTTATTTCTGCTGTTGGAAGTCATAAATTGATGCTGTTTCTCTTATTTGTCACAATTTGTGAATCTGTAGCGTCAGCTTATAAAGAAGGGTGATCTTTGGCATGACATTTAGGCTTCGCTCGCTCAAACCATTTTTGGCCATTGATTTTAGAAAGTGGTCGTATAAAGCAGACAGTTTGATATTTCTGAACGGGTTTGGTGCCATGCATGGCGTTCCTATGAAAGTTTCGATCTAACGGGATTGTTTAAGAACAAAGTTTGATTTTTTAGGTTGGTGTTTTTAGTTTCGTAGCTGTGGCGCTGGGTTGACAACTACAATTAAAAATATAACATTTAACAGAACATTCGGCGGCAAGAAAAAATGTCTGCTGAGGTCAACCATTCGGTTTTCTTTAAATCATAAGGCCGATGATTTAAACTACGAAAAATAGAAAAATGCCTTTATTTAGGGTTATTGCAATTTCTAAACAATGATTATGCCAGTAATTAATAAATTTTAGCAGAAACCATCTTCATGGGTTTTATCTCTCTTTCAAATGCAATATTTTTTTAACATTCAAAGTCATAGTCCTCGCCCTCTTTATCTTAAAATTGAGTTTTGATAAGGCCTTTCTTCTTCTATGCGCCATCTCCCTTCAGGGCGTAGACGATCATGGCCTTCCACATTTCCCTATTACTGGTGGCTCTTAGCACGCTTTCTCCTGTTACCCCACTCAAACCTTGCTTTGACGTCCACCTGCTCAGGCCCGTCAAATATGTTATCCACTGCTTTCCACTGTCTCCCTTTCCCACTGACCTGTGAGTATCAGATTCTCTAAGCCTTCCTTCCTCATCACATATCCCAAGAACTTTAGCTGTCTTTTCCTGATACTCAGTATTAATTCCCTTTTCTTTTCCATCCTTCCCAAAACCTCATCATTGCTCACATGCTCAACCCATGATGTTCGCAGCAGCATCCTTCTGTAGAAAACATTTAAAAAACCGAAATGACGCAAAGTGAATAAGATATTACCATTATTTTATATATAAAAAGGCACTGAGCGTTTACAGACAGGCCGAAATAAGCCAGAGATTCTCGATACGATTGACACTGATGCAACCACTGCAGGGAAATATAATGTTACTTGGAAAGGTGTTATAACCTGTTTTCTAGTGCTTGTAATATGAAGTCTTGCTTAGGTTACTCTCTGTGACGTCAGTTAGACATACTCTAACAGTTCTAACAGACTTCTACTCCAACAGTTTCTTTCCTCGCACTTCCCGACTGTGGAATTCTCTTCCAAACGATTGCTTCCCCGACGGCTACAATCTCCAGGAGTTTAAATGTAAGGTCAATACACACCTCCTAACACACTAACCTGCTCCCATTCTATCAAGCACTCTTCCCATCTGCCCGACCCTCATCCTCGCTATCCTTACTCATCTGTCACCTTTCTCCTGACATTCCCTATGTCTATCCACTCCTTCTCTTTACCTTCCCCTATGAAGCCCCATGCGCAATAGTGGCAGTGGAATGCCTTGCTTGGGGTGAGATGATTAAAAAAAAAAAAAAAAAAAAATACTCTTAACTGATTCCAACGGTATTATTTTTTACTAGACCTCTTTATTTCCGCATCCATACTATTTTATTTAGTCATCGTGGGGGGGGGGGGGTTATTATTATTCCACAAAATTCTCCCTTTTGAGATTTCGTCTTATTAAATATTTAATTTTATTCATTTCTATTGATCCTCTTCTCTTTCTAGCGTGTTCGCCGACGTACTTAACATTGTATTTTTTTATGTTTTGGTCAACCCCCAGTTATTCTGCACGTTTCCTTTTTCTGGAAATCGCACTTGTACATTCAACAAATTCTTGGTGTGCTGGTTCATCAAAAGTATCATACAGTATTTGCATAGATTCTTCCTTATTTGCAAGCCTTTCTTCAGTAAGTGTTTTGTTTAACTGATTATAATGTCTTTTGTGTTTCCATTTTTTCTTTTACCATGTATATCATCTTTCCAATTACGCCGTTTCTCACATTTCTTTTTCATCTTTATACACCGTGAAAGACATTTTTTCACCCCATTTGAAAAATTTAGTGTTATTTTTGTTATTCGTTTTTATTCTCTTTTGATCTGGTAACAACATGGAACACCGATTTAATTTTTTTTGTAAGCATCAATTCTGCCGACCACATGCCTGACGGTATATTGGGATTTTGGCGTTATAAGCTAAAACGCAAAAATTTTTTGTAGTGCTTCTTCATTCACTTTTTCATGACTTAATGTGCTCAAAGATCTCTTAAACGTACGAACAAACTATTCAGCGTGTTCGTTTGACCTTCCGTGATACAGCGTAGTTGTAATATGTACAATCGAGAACATTTTATAAACATTTTCGAATTCGTCAGTAGTGAATTGTGTACCATTAAACAAGATTATGGTATCCAGAATGCCATATCTTGCAAACTGTAACTCCATCCACTACCATAAGATAACGTGATCCGGCAAAATCTGTATACAGTCTTGACAACGGAATATCTGTCTTTAGCCGAGGTTGTATTTATATGGTAGGTGGTTTTACTGCCAGAGTCTGACCTCTTCAGAATTTTTCTACTTTTTCAGTGTCTTGATCCATTTTAGTCCAGTAACAATATAAGGTACGCAGATGATACGGTGCTGATTGCAGACACGGAAATGAAACTATAAGACCTCCCACAGAAGGTAGCAGAAGAGAGTGACAAGAAAGGATTACAAATAAACTGCAAGAAAACATGGTCATGCATGGTCATCAGCAAAAAGAGCAGCACAAAATGCCAAATACAGGTGGGGGATACTAAAATCAAGCAGTTACAAAAATTTAAATACCTGGGAAGTGTTCTGACAGAAGACGGAAAGTGTGACACAGAGATCCGAAGGCGAATTGGCGTGGCGAAGGACGCATTCCAGAAGAATTAAGACACAGGAAACTTTCAGTCAAAACAAAGAAGAGAGCATTGGATTGCTATGTGATGTTAGTTCTTCAATATGGCAGTGAATGCTGGACAATATCATCAAAGATGATGAAAAAACTTGAAGCAACTGAAATGTGGTTCTACAGAATGATGCTGCGGATATCATGGACCGAGGAATGATGAGGTTTTGGAAAGGATGGAAACGGAAAGGAAATTAATATTGAGCATTAAGAAGCGGCAACGAAAGTTCCTGGGACATGCAATGAGGAAAGAGGGCTTGGAGAACCTGATACTAACAGCCCAGATAGAGGGTAAAAGAGACAGGGGAAAGCAGTGGATAATATGTTTGAAGGGCCTGAGTAGATGAATGACAGAACGGGGGTTGCGTGGTCTTACAGGAGAAAGTGTGCTAAAAGCCACCAGAGTTAGGGAGAGGTGGAAGGCCATGATCGCCTACGTCCTGAAAGGACACGGTACATCGAAGAAGCAGTAGATACATAGCTTCTCATAGGAGATTAAATCCTTGAAAATTCCCAGATGTTCACTATGAAATTAATTTAATAGCCATTCTTGTAATATACTAGATATTACAATTCTTTGTGTGAACATCAGCATTATGTCACACAGGAAGCAAGGGTTCAAGTTTGGTTTACGTTATTCATTACTTTCTTTTAGTTATTTTTATTTCCGCAATAAATGTGTCTTAATCTGCTTTTTTTTATTCCAAGGTAATTCGCGTACTACCTTGAATAATGTATTTTTAATTTTTATTTTATTTTTAATTCTGCAATGACAGTGTCCGCAAACGGTTTAGTATATTTGTTATATATCGCCGTACGACGACAAACAACGAGAACACGCATATATAAAAATATAAGGTTATATTTTTATTCCTGACGACGAACCCGTGTGGAACAGAGAATGGAAGAGTGAGAGCGCACATAGAATGGGTCGACGGGAGTGTAGTCTTGTCTCTCTGCTTCCACTGGCCGTTCTCTGCTGGCGAATCTGTGTGTCGAGGTCTTTTTATAGTCTTCTAGAACCGGGACTTTTCCTTCCGGTTTTGCCTTGCCCACGCAACGCCCACGTAATTCCAAGAGACACCTGTTCTGTTTGCCTCCGTAGTCATTTCCGCCGCTGTAGGAAATAAGGTCAAACGAGCCCGACTCATAACCCTGCGACATCCGCTCCAGGCCCCGACAGGATGTATTTCTCAAACACCTGTCTTGTCGTTCGCCGACCCCTTCACCGACGGGAAACACCATCGATTGCATCAACCTTCCTCGGGTGGGGCCAGATTGCTATATTACATATTTTGTTTTCATATCAATCTTGATAACCTATCCACATCTGCTAATTTTTCTGACGGTTGGTATTCCACCCTAAAATAGTAATTCAGTAAGATAGTACTTCAGCGTTGCAATCTATTCGCTGTATTTGTAGGAATTCCTCCTTCGAACCATAAATTGACAATAGATGTCTGTCTGTCTGCAACCGAGAACTCCTTCCGTGTAGAAGTTTGTGAATTTTTTTCGCTGCAAATATAATTGCTAATACTTCTTTTGCAATTAAGATGTAGTATTTTTCTGCTGGTAGTAGCGAACGCGAGTCTTGTGTGACGGCTTTTATATTACTATCATTGCATTTATGTAATATCACTGCTTCTATACCAAAATCACAAGCATCTGAAGCCACTACACTTTCTACTTTTTGATTGTAGTGCGCTAATGATAAGTTTAACGTGAGTGAATTTTTTCAAATGCCTTCTGACACTTGTTTACCTGTGCAGTTCCAGTTTATGGCTTTCAGCAAATCGTTAAGTAGAGCTTTCAAATCTTGCATATTAGGTACATACACTTGAAAGTAATTTGCTAGTTCCAGGAATGGTGGTAACCTAGTAACCTCTGTTAGCGGGAGTAGAAAGATATTTTTAATTGTACTTCCCTTCGACTGATCTAGTTGACTACCCTTTTTGGCAATGACTTGTCCTACGTACTTAATTTTAGGAAAAACAACACTTTCCTTTACTAAGTTTGAACACATACTCTATTACTTTATCAAAAACTATTTCCATATACCTATATGTTATTCGTTAGATACACTTTTAATTAATATATCATCCACATAAGCAACTGCGAAATCACAATCTGCAAGCATGTTATTCATAGCTTGATGAAATATAACTGCAGCCACCTTTATATAAAAAGGAAGTCGGTTGACCTTATACAGTCTCCTGCGCGTATTTATAATTGTTAATCATGAACATTCCTCTTCAACCTGTATTTGTAAATGCGCTTTAGAAAAATCCAGCTTTAAATTTCGCAAAAATTTCTTTTGGACTTGGAAATGGGACGTTATGGGTTTCTAAACATGTGTTTTTTTTTTTTTTTTTTTTTTAATCATCTCACCCCAAGCAAGGCATTCCACTGCCACTATTGCGCATGGGGCTTCATAGGGGAAGGTAAAGAGAAGGAGTGGATAGACATAGGGAATGTCAGGAGAAAGGTGACAGATGAGTAAGGATAGCGAGGATGAGGGTCGGGCAGATGGGAAGAGTGCTTGATAGAATGGGAGCAGGTTAGTGTGTTAGGAGGTGTGTATTGACCTTACATTTAAACTCCTGGAGATTGTAGCCGTCGGGGAAGCAATCATTTGGAAGAGAATTCCACAGTCGGGAAGTGCGAGGAAAGAAACTGTTGGAGTAGAAGTTACGGCTGCATTTTATCGGTTTCACTGTAAAAGGGTGGGATCTAGTTGCTAATCTAGTATCTTGTGCAAATTCGTATTTAGGGGGCACCAGTGATCTAAGTTCATCGGAGCAGAAGCCGTGAAAGTATTTATAGAAGAGACACAGGGAAGCCACGTCGCGCCGGTGGGAGAGAGACTGCAGGCGGTCTACCAAGTCGGTATCTATCACATTACAGACCCTCCTCTGAACCTTATCGAGAAGCCCGAGGAGAACAGCAGGGGCACCCGACCAGATATGGCAGCAGTATTCAATGTTTATCCTGTCAAAAATCAGCACAAACACAAATTTTATTTTTATTTGCTTTAAGTAAACTGTTGATGCTGATATTTTGAAAAGCTAATCTTTTTAATTATAACTATTTTTTCAAGTTTGTCAAATTCTTCATTGACTTGATCCAATGCTGCAAATGGTTTCAGTTTCAGTTTAAATAATGACTTTTCAGTTTAAATAATGACGTCGAATCTTTTTTTTACTCAAAATTTCGCTTTGAATTTGAAACACCGATCCAACTCATTCGGCAGATTATCTGGAGAACATTTTTTGCAATTCAAATTTTCACTGTTTTTTTTTCTTTCTTATTTTTCTTTTTTACTGGTCATTTGTCCCCTTACATTTTGGCAATAAACAAAATCCCAAAGCTCAAATACTTCTATCCTGTCAGTACCGAATAAGTTTGTAGCATATTTTAACACGTAACCCTTAGCTTTTAAAAACTTGATACGGAATGAGATTTACTAGTCATTTCACCAATAAAAAGTAATTTCTCACCTGATACCCTCCTGGATACTTTCGAAGTCTTTTTTAATATAGGTTTTCCGATATCTTTCCATGTGGCTTCATTATTTATTGTAACATCAATACCAGTGTCTAGTTGCGTTTCACATTCAAATATTTTCTTTGGTTTTCTGTGATTATTTTTTCTATCTGTGTAAGAACTTTTTCTGTGAGAACTTCTTTCTTTAGTTTTATAGTCTTTTACATGTCCTACTTTACCACACTTGTAACATTTCGAATTCTTAAATGGACAGTCGTCCCCGAGATATAAACTTTTACATCTGAAATATGAATTCATTTTCATTTTTCCACATTTTCTTTCGTTTGATTGTATACGAATTCTTTTTCCTCAATTTCTTCGTCATCGCGTCTCAGATTTATGATTTTATGAGTTTTTGCTCGTATTTCTGAAATTTTTTTCACTGTTAACCCTTAAACGAAAATTAACCCTTTCAACATATCCAGAGTCACTTTGTTTGATCTGAATATTTCACACTGCTTGTTAACGATTCCCGCATATGTCACAAAATTTTCGTCTTCTTTTATCGACAGATACATACATTTCAAACGAGTATTGAATAACGGCCTTTCTCTTTTGACTATATTTCTGAGATGAGATAGTATTTACAGTATTTACATTATTCGGACTATTGTTCTCACCTTTGTTGCCATTTGTACGACGTTTTGACAGGTGTACACTCCGGCGTTCTTCAGGTGTTAGGAATTTCGAACCGAACCCTTTAACAATTATTACAGTCAACAAAGATGACGACAATAGTCCGAATAATAGAAATACTGTAAAAGGGTTTACTCGTTAGGAATTTTAGTTAGAATATTTAAAACAACTTCAAAATAACTTTCTCCTGTTTTTTTTTTCGGTAGTGTTAAATTACAGTATTTTTCATGCTCTACCGGTTCTAAATTTCTCTAGAAAAGTCTTTTTTCTCGTCTACCCAGTGGGTGCATTATTTCCTAAAAGTTTTGTTCGTATCTTTGAAAATAATCAGAAAAGGTAATTCTTTCTTCTGTGTAAAATTAGTCAATATCAAGGTTAGAGGGTTAAAAAACTATTAAGTGGTCAGTAAAGAGGTGTTCAGTTTCTAAGGACATGTATGCTTCTCTAGAGGCCTGCAGCTGTTTGACAGATTTTTAAACAGATAGAAAATGGAGTAAACAGATGTCACTCGAGTGTTTAAGAATCAAATTACTACATATTTTTGCAACTGGACAGCAAAGCCCGCTTTACTGCCTGCGACAAAGCCATAGTGGCAGAAAAAAGATTGAGAGGCATAGCATGCTGCGAACTTTCTTTAATATTTGCGCACAGTTTATCCCGATGCTAAGACCAGCCTCGCTTAAACCATTGTATAGATGAGAAACAGGATATACACCAGCTCCTTCACTCCAAAGCTTTGTTTTTCCGAGGAAGAAAAGGGAAATGCTGCGTCACTTCAGATTGTCTTTGAAACGCAATATTATATCACTTAAAAATCTTTCTCTCTTTTTCAGTATATATATATATATATATATATATATATATATATATATATATACGATGGTCATTCAATAAATAAGATGAATTTTTCAGTATAAGGGCTTCTAATATAGATAAAAGCTTATTTTTTTCCCTTTACTTCTTTCTCAAAGGGATTTAATTTTTCTGCAGATTGAAAAAAAAACACTTTGAAAGTTTTTGAGATTAGCAAAGATAGCCGACCAAAAAACATGCTCCAGGATTGAACAGAGATCAGTTATGAAATTTTTAGTTGCTGAAGGGTGCAAACCAGTTGAAATTCATAGGAGAATGTCAACTAATGAATGATGCCACATGTTTCAGCCAAAAAATATCTACAAGTGGGTTAAATTGTTTAAAGAATGACGGAGCAGTTTTGAGGATGAAGACAGGCCTGTGAGGCCTACAAAAGTGTTGTGGATTCCGAGTGAGGAACCGCACAAAATAATAAATAACTAAAACAGATATGGAGATAGAAACAATAGATTATATTGAACGTAATCTGCAAACTGGAACACGGGTTAGTCAATTTAAGAATACTGTTAGTAGAAATATATATATATATATATATAGACTTGAAGTGAAATAGTATGTCCGGGTAACTGATTCTTGATCCAACCAACTCCAACTAACACTGCACCAAATTACAACTCAACCAAACTGCCGTTCTCAGTGTATATGTACACTCAGCCGAGTCCATTATTACAATAAAAAAGGGGTGTACCCACAACACCTCCCTCCCTAGCTTCTTTTTGGAGAGGATTTAATTTTTTTTCCGCTTGGGATTTATGAATAATGGCTCCGTAAATTTTCGTTTTCTGCTAGTTTTTCTGATTTCTGTATTTATTTGAGGTCTCTGAATGTCAAGGTCTTCAAAAATCTTTTCCATTGTGTCATCACTTTCTAAGGGCGAGGAGCTTGGCTCTTCACACCTTTTTTGTATTTGATTTACGTGTCTTAAGTGCATATTTTTTTCTCCCTGTATAGTGTACATCACGTTACCTATTCTGTTTACAATTGTTTCCGGTTCCCAATACGCCATATTATTTTTAAACATTCTGATGTACGCTCGTCACCGAGTTTGATCGATCTTTTCGTAATTACATGTGTATTTCGGGTTTTGTTTTTGCATGGTAGCAATTTATCGAAGACCGATCGAATCTTGCGTGCAAACATCATCTCAGCAGGTGAAAGTCCCGACTGTGTGTTTCTGTTTGGTGTAATTTGGTATATTTGTAGACATTTGTTGTAACGCTCTTTCAAATGGTGTATCTCCAGCTTTCTTTAATGCTCTCTTTAGAGTATCCACAAAACTTTTGGCTAAGTACGTTCGACCGTAGGTGGTAAGGTGCTGTTTTTATGTTTTATTTGGTACGTCTCGCAAAATTCTTGAAAATCGCCTGAAGTAAATTGCGTACCATTGTCTGTTACTAAACAATCTACAACGCCAAACCTAGTGAATAGCTCGTGTAAACAGGTTATAGTATTTTCTGTTGTTGGATTTTTATACCTGAAAATTTCAGGCCATTTACGAAAACTGTCTACCGTTATTAAGTAGTAGTAGCCGTCGATGGCTCCTGCGTAGTCCGCATGGACTATCGACCAAGGTTTGTCCGCCTTTGTTCGTGGTTTCTGTATGATAGGTAGTGACTTTGATGCCGCCGCGCAGCCTTTACATTTTTCTACCATCTGCACAATATTATCATCCATGTTCGGTCAGTACACATAACTTCTCATGAGTGTCTTCATGCGATTCTTCCCCGGATGTCCTAAATGAAAATCCTTTAAAATTCTTCTTTGTAATGGTTTTGGTATTATAACTTTTTTATTGTAGAGAAGGACATTATCGCAAATTGAAAAACTGTCTGCCAAGTTGGTGTCTTTATCTCCTATTTTTTTCTTTGTGGTATTTATGAATACGTCTGTTTCTGCTTTTCTTCTTATTTCTAATAGTGTTACCAGTAATTATCTCATCGTATTATTTAGCACTTTACTGATTTCGTACTCGGCTTTCAGAGCCGCTATTACCGAGTCTTCTAAGGATTGACTTTTCATAGGTATCAGTCTCGATAGTCCATCTGCATGTCCTATTTTTTTCGATGGCATAAATTCTAATTTGAAGTTATAGTTTAGTAATATTGTTCCCCATCTCAAGAGTCTATTTGCAGTCTAGACTGGTAACCCTTTATTTGATCCAAATATGGTAAGGAGAGGTTTATGATCCGTTTATAGCATAACCTCTCTTTCATATATATATATCTATGAAAGCAAATCATGGCAAATAATATACTCAATGCTTCTTTTTCTATTTGTAAGTAATTTTTTTCGACCGGTTGCAGCGATCTCGATGCGTGGGCTACCGGTTTTCTTATGATGTCCTGCATTTTATGTAGAATACAAGCTCCTACACCGTGTGAGCTTGCATCGCTTCCAATAACAATTTCCAGCCTGGGGTCGAAGTGTGTCAATGTTAGATCCGACGTCAATTTCATTATAATTTCCTTAAAAGCCTTTTTGCAATCCTTCGACCAGTTCCACTGGATATCTTTTTTCAGTAATCCGTTGAGGAGTGCCCTCAATTTGTGAATACTATCGATTAATTCTCCATAATAATTTGCAAGACCAAGAAAACTTTGTAATTCCGCGACGTTTATAGGCTCCGGCATGTTTTTAATTGCATCTGCACAATATTAAACCAGACCCTCTCTGGGTCTGGTTTCCTACCTTTCTCGTTAATAACGTGACCTAAATACTTTATTTCCTTCGAGAAAAAAATCACATGTTTTCTCTTTTACTTTGAACTCAAAGTCCTGTATTCTTTTGAAGATCACCTTGATATGTGTCGCATACTATCACTTTTCACTAGAATATCATCTAGATAAGCCGTAGCGAAGTTTTGTCCCGTCAACATGATGTCCATTGTCTGCTGCAAAATCGCAGGTGCTACCTTTATTCCAAATGGTAACCTGTTGTATTTATAGAGTCCTTTGTGCCTGTTTATGCATAGCATATTTAAACTTTCTTCTGTAACTGGAATCTGCAAATACGATTCACTTAGGTTAATTTTCGAAAACATTTTCCCACTATTAAGTTTGGTAAATATTTCTTCCGGGCTTGGCAATGAGTAATGATGGTTTTTTATCGCGTTGTTTAAACCCGTGGAAAATTCTGCACACACGTGCGTTTCTCCACATTTTTTCTTCACATATATTACCGGAGCTGCCCGTTCGTTGAAATATGTTTTTGAAATGATCCCAGTTTGTTCTAGTCTATCAAGCTCTTTATCTATTTTATCAATTGTGGTGAAAGTTTCTCCTTTTTTAAAACATTGGTTAAGCATTCTGTTTCAGGTCGATTTTAGCTTCGAATTTGTTGCATCGTCCTAACCCACTTGAAAATACCTCTGGGAATCGTTTGTATAATTATTCCTTCAATTTAGTGACTTCTGAACGCTCACAGTTTATTTTTTTGCAAAAAGAACTAATGAGTAAAAACCATACATTGTATCCAGTCCATTCCTGCCAAGTTTTCTGTGTTTTTCATCACGTAAATTTTTAATTTTTTGGTTTCTCCCTGATATTTTACATTCACGATAATTTCACCTTCAAAATTAATCCTTTTTCCTGTTACCAGTTTAGCAATTGTTTTTGTGTGTAACATGGTCGGCTTATTCAGCATCCACCATGTCTGCAGATTGATTATTGTTAAGTCTAAACCTGAATCCAGTTGTAATTTCATCTTTTTATTCAATATTTGAAGTTATGCATATTTTCTCGTGTTTTCTTTGTTTTCATCTTCTTCTCTACTAGGCTGGTTTTGTTTCTGCATACAACTGCCTTGTGTCCCATCTTTCCACACGCTCGGCAATTTTTGTATTTAAACCGACAATCTCTAAACCAATGCCATCCACCACATCTGTAACATGCAGAAGTGGGGTTTAGTTGTTTCGTATCTTTTTTCTTTGTTGTTAAAATTTTGTTTTGCTTTTGGGGAGGGTGAGAAACGTAAATTTCTTTTTACCTTACGATTATGCGCGACTCCTGATTTTTCGATATCTTTATTGTCTTTTTTAATACTGATGGATTTCTGGCAATCCTCTGATAGTTTTTGCAACGTTAAATCTGGTTCATTTTGAAGTTTGATCAGCATTCGTTTTTTCATTTCGCTGTCTTTAGCAGCAACTAGTCCTTGGACAAATATGACACGTTTAAAGTTGTCTGGAGTTAGCTCAGCCAATTTAAGGTCGTCACAATGTTTGTCTACGGCTATATCATGTTGAATACACCGGTTTCCGTCCGATCACCGAAGTTAAGCAACATCGAGCCTGGTCAGTACTTAAATGGGTGACCATTTGGGAATACCAGGTGCTGTAAACGCAAGGACCAAGTATGGTCCACCGGCCCCCCAGGTTTGGGGGTTGGTTGCACGGCTTACAACCTTGCCCCGTAAAAACAGTTTGTTACAGAAACAGCAACAAAAAGTTGCTGCCTTATGCACCATTGGGTGTGATGGATGAATGATGACAATGTTTGTTGACGATGGCTGCGAATGATGAATACTCCTCGTTTTCGTCTTTCACAAGATTAAGGCATTTTCACCTTTTATGGAACAAAGAGATTTTAGTTCAGTGAGGCCTGTCACTGCCTCCTCGAACGTTCGTCTTTTTTGGTAGAATATAATTTACAAATTTAGTGTATTTGTCCAAACCTAATTTTCTGAGCAAAAGCCTTTACTTTTTTTTCAGTCCAGTGCTGACAGTCGATATTAAAAATATCTTCATATCACCTGTAATATTCTTCAAAATTTTTGTCTTCATCAATCGAGTACTTAAAAGTTTCTATCGTATTCCACATAGAATTTTGCGAAAACGTCTACTCTTTTTCCGTGTTCATATCTGGTGCTGTACTTGTTAATTTTAGTAATAGTTCTTGTAGTTGTAATTGTCTTTCTTCATTTGCCTTTTGTATTTCTATTTGCCTTACTTCTAATTTATGTTGTCTTTCTTCACTTCTTTTAATGATTTCTAGCCTTCCTTTCTGAAAGTCATCTATGGTTGGTTGCTTTGATTCCGTGAGGGGTTTGGTTTTTTTAACTATTGCAATAAATCTCGTAGAAAATTTTGTAGAAAATGTTTTTAAAAATTCCCTTTCGTGTGGCCAACTTGTTTGCGGTCGGCTTGTGTTCGAAATCCTCGTAGCAAACTTGTTGTGGCTATTCGGGATATACGTGTACGTGAGTTCGTCGCGAGATTATTGTGGACTTGTGTACGAATCTTCTTCGCCAATTTGTTGTTGGACTTTTGTACATGAGTTCGATTCTTCGTCGCTAATTTGTTGTGCAACTTGGGGTATACGTGAGTTCGTGTTCGAAATCTTTGTCGCCAATTTGTTGTGGATTCCGGGTGAGGAAACGCACAAAATAATAACTAAAACAGATATGGAGATAGAAAAAATAGATTATATTGAACGTAATCTGCAAACTGGAACACGGGTAAGTCAATTTAAGAATACTATTAGTAGAAATATATATATATATATAGACTTGAAGTGAAATAGTATGTCCGGGGAACTGATTCTTGATCTGACCAACTCCAACTAACTCGGCACCAACTTACAATTCAACCAAACTCTGCCGTTCTCACTATAGGCAGGATTATATGTACACTCCACCGAGTTCATTATTACAATAAAAAAGGGGCAATCCCACAACAAAAAGTGAGGACTCCTGAGGTGATCGAATTCAGTCTAACAGAAGGGTGACAGTGGATGACATTGCAAGGACTTTGAGCCTATCTGTTGGGACAGCACAAAAAATTGTCCGTGATGACCTTGCCTACTCGAAGGTCAGCTGCCGGTGGGTGACAAAGATGCTTACTGCAGAGCACAAACAGAAGAGAGTCGAGTTGTCACCCCACCTTACAGCCCAGACCTTACCCCTTCGGACTTTCACTTGTTTGGTCGCTGGAAAGCGTTCACGAGAGGTACGAAGTTTGAAAGTGACGATAAAGTCAAAAGTGCTGTGTGTGATTGGCTGAGACATCAGTCCAAAGATTTTTATGCTGAGAGAATACGGAAGCTGCTGGGAAACTACGTCGAAAAAAAAAAAAAAGAAGAAGTAAGCTTCTATTTGTATTAGAAGTCCTTATACCGAAAAATTCACCTTATTTATTGAAGGACCTTCGTATATATATATATATATATATATATATATATATATATAATTTATGACATAAATATGTTATAATATCACTACAAAAGTAGCCATTTTGTTTCGATACTCAATGCCTCAATCAAAACAAAGCAATCTATGATGTAAATAATACTAGAACAAACTCTGAAATTAATTTGTTATGGGCCTTAACAATAATATTTGAGTAAAATAGAGGTCAGTACATGTAACTGTATGTATATTTTTCGCTCTACTTTGTATTGAGCACTTTTGTAAGAATGGTGTTTCTTTGGATACGAATATTATTCCATGCATACATACACTATACTTGTATATATATATATATATATATATATATATATATATATATATATATATAAATAATAACTAAATAGACTCTGTAAGTATGTAGGCCGTAAATTTATACTAAAATAAACCTTCAAAAAAACCACTAACAAACAGAACCTAATTCCGTTACAATCCGGTGCAGTAAGGCGTCGGATAAATGGGGAGAAAAAAAAAGACACCCGCGGAACAAGAACAAAACATTCAATACTCCGCAGCAAAGAAAAAAAAACCCCAAACGGAACTAACCACAAGAAAAAGTGCTCGATACAAAGTACAAAAGAAAATATACAAAAGTAGAGCAAAGACACACAAAAATATAAATCGTCGTATTTTTGCTTTAATTTCAGTTGAAAATAAAGACAAAAATTCTCCAACATTTGGATAATTATTTATTGATTTTCTTCTAAGCTTTCGGCTCACATGAGCCATCTTCAGAGAGGTTGTTTAAACTGAAATATTATAATAACCACCATCACCGACGATTTTATTTTGTGTTGACATAAAACTCCGCTTGGAAACGGCAATGGTTACCAAAAATAATAAACGCAGTTCTTAAGTTTGCGATGCGGTTTTATGACGTCACACCGCGTGATAGCGCGAAATGACAACAAAACCATGTAGTCAAATGCAATGTAATATGTTATTTCCGGATTTAAAGTTGATTTTATTGAATGTTGGTTGTTTAGATTTGATGTACATGGCCTCCAATATCTGCATGTTCCTCTTACTGTGTGTATGAGTAAGGATCACCGTATTGTTGACCAAAATCTGTCTGATATTACCTACATGTTTATGTTTTTCAGAGAAATGTTGTTTAATAGTACTCTGATCAGAAAGATGACATGTAAGTCTACGGGAGAGCGTGGTTGTATTAAAACCAATATATGTATTAGGTTTTAAGCTTAGAAGAAAATCAATAAATAATTATCCAAATGTTGGAGAATTTTTGTCGTTATTTTCAACTGAAATTAAAGCAAACATACGACGTTTAGAACGGCTCATGATTAAACATAATAAGCATTCATTGTCTCTTATATTTAACAGCATGTTTAGAAAATTACTTGCTGCCTCGATACACTATATATATATATATATATATATTTAGTATATCGAGGCAGTAAGTAATTTTCTAGACATATTCTATTAAATATAAGAGACAATGAATGTCTATTATGTTTAATCATGAGCCGTTCTAAACGTCGTATTTTTGCTTTAATTTCAGTTGAAAATAAAGACAAAAATTCTCCAACATTTGGATAATTATTTATTGGTTTTCTTCTAAGCTTTCGGCTCACATGAGCCATCTTCAGAGAGGTAGTTTAAACTGAAATATTATAAAATCCACCATCACCGACGATTTTATTTTGTGTTGACATAAAACTCCGCTTGGCAACGGCAATAGTTACCAAAAATAATAAACGCAGTTCTTAAGTTTGCGATGCGGTTTTATGACGTCACACCGCGGGATAGCGCGAAATGACAACAAAACCATCTAGTCAAATGCAATGTAATATGTTATTTCCTGTTTTAAAGTTGATTTTATTGAGTGTTGGTTGTTTTGATTTGATGTACATGGCCTCCAATATCTGCAGGTTCCTCTTACTGTGTGTATGAGTAAGGATCACCGTATTGTTGACCAAAATCTGTCTGATATTACCTACATGTTTATGTTTTTCAGAGAAATGTTGTTTAATAGTACTCTGATCAGAAAGATGACATGTAAGTCTACGGGAGAGCGTGGTTGTGGTAAAACCAATATATGTACTAGGTTTTTGAGTAGTATCAGAGATGCAATCTCTGAATGGGCATGTAAATTGGTACACTACATTGGTTTTTTGTAAAGAATTTAGTTTAGTGCCTGTTGGGTTATTATAAACTATGAGGTCAATTGTTTTAAACTTTTTATAATATATAATGAGTTTAATTTGATTATTACTATCCACTGGTTTAACATTTCTACGTATTATGTTTTTGAGAGTTTTTTCATCTTGCTTATAATTATTATGTATTTGGTTGCAATAGTATAAGTTAATAGTGTTATGTTTATTTTGATGTAAACCATTATTATTAATATTATCATTATTGTTAGAGCTATTGTTAAGTTTGTTGAGATACATTTTAATTTGTTGATCAATAACGGAGTTAGGAAATCCATTATTGACTAGTGTTTGCTTAATGTTGTGTAATTCTTTATAAAATATAGATTTGGAAGAAGATATCATTTGTGTGCGTTGAAGTAAGTTTTTTATAACAGCTAACTTATATCGTTGGGGACATTCACTATTATAATTAAGAAGACACGAATTTATGCTAGTTGGTTTCCTATATAGAGAAGTAGTAAATTTATGTGTGCTAGAATCAATTAATACATCAAGGAATGGGAGTTTGTTATTAATATTAATAACAAACTCCCATTCATAAAACCGCATCGCAAACTTAAGAACTGCGTTTATTATTTTTGGTAACTATTGCCGTTGCCAAGCGGAGTTTTATGTCAACACAAAATAAAATCGTCGGTGATGGTGGATTTTATAATATTTCAGTTTAAACTACCTCTCTGAAGATGGCTCATGTGAGCCGAAAGCTTAGAAGAAAACCAATAAATAATTATCCAAATGTTGGAGAATTTTTGTCTTTATTTTCAACTGAAATTAAAGCAAAAATACGACGTTTAGAACGGCTCATGATTAAACATAATAGACATTCATTGTCTCTTATATTTAATAGAATATGTCTAGAAAATATATATATATATATATATATATATATATATAGTCATTCGCAGACAGATCTGTTTCGCTGTATCGCAGGTTATCAGTACAGTTAGACTCCGATTGCTTTTAACCCAGGATTGAAACCCGACCGAATTGGCGTCATTCGGCGATTCTACCTCTGGGCTATGGCCATTCGGTAGAAGAAGGCAGACTTTTTAGCGTGTATATTGTCATTAGACCCGCCCAATAGCCATTACTGAATGAGCGTTGCGTACATGCCAGAGTAGCTACTGTTTTTCAAAGTCTACCATTCTTCCAGAGTGCTTAATCAGGGTGTGAGAGCGTAAAGACAAATTTAATTTTATATATATATATTATATATATTTTATATTAAAAGGCAAATTTATATATATATATATATATATATATATATATATATAATTAAATTTTCCTTTTAATTAAAAATACATTGTGACACGGAAATTTCTATATTTCGAGATTCTTACCTCGTCATCAAGCAATCTTATATATATATATATATATATATATATATATATATATATATATATTATAAGGACGTGAAAAACTGATTAAAAAGCTACCGTACATGCATTTACTTTTATAAAGATTGCTCAATACAAAGTAGAGCTTAATATTGTAATTTTGTTATTAGAATGGTTTATAAAAGCATTATATCACTATACAAAAATTTTCATGAAATCTTTTGTGTAGTGATATAATGCTTTTATAAATCATTGTAATAATAAAAGTAGAATCTATCTATCTATCTATCTATCTATCTATCTATCTATCTATCTCATTCGATTTCTATCTATCTATCTATCTATCTATCTATCTATCTATCTATCTATCTATCTATCTATCTATCTATCTATCTATGGCTCAGTGATTAAAACGTTCACGTTCAGAACATGAAGGCCGTTTTCGAATCTTACCAGGGAGCTGACATCTTGATGTTATCTGGCTGAGGAGGCGATCTCAGCGAGCGCCAGCTGAAGACCATACCACGAATTGACATTCCTTGTGAGAGGAATTTTGTTTGGCAATAACTCTTCTCCGTCAACTATGTCCAATTTAAATGTATCTAAAAGGAAGTACATATGTTAGCTTGACGAACGCAACATTAATGGAGTGTAAGACGCTTTAAACTCCGTTTGTCGGATGCAAATGTCTACTGCATAACAACTAAAAACACATTCCTTTTCACCTTCACAACACAGAAAAATACTTGTTGACAACACCAATATACTACTGCCTAAATAAACATCTATCTATCTATCTATCTATCTATCTATCTATCTATCTATCTATCTATCTATCTCATTCTGTTCATATCTATCTATCTCATTCTGTTCATATCTATCTATCTATCTAAACACATTAATAAATATACATACTATCTTATGTTTTACTCACGACTCTGTGTTTCATTCATCACAACAATTTTCAGGTGATTAGTTTTTCATACAGTATATATATATATATATATATATATATATATATATATATATGAGACAATGTTTACCATCATTTAGTAATGTTTAACGTAAAAATTGATAATCAATATTTATTGTTCTATTTTTATACTGTTTACATTATTCGAACTATTGTCCTCATTTTTTTTTGCCATTTGTACGTTTCGGCCATTGTGTGCTCTAGCCTTCTTCAGTTGCTAGGAATTTCGAACCAAAGCCTTTATTAGAATCATTGGGATATATCATTCTCATTACTTACGTAGACCCTCTTTTGTTAGTCATGAGTTATCTTCTTCTAACCCTGGAAGTTACTTGTTCACTACTGCTGTAGTCTGGTATTGAACTCACAAATCTTTGGGTCAAGTCACAGGAACTAACCAACGTCTATATCCACTGGGCCATGTCTCCTTAAGCTCTACTTTTATATTGAGCACTGTTTTAAATGTATGTTTGCTGCAAGTATTTTCTTCGATCTTATTCATATATATATATATATATATATATATATATATTTATTTATTTATATATATATATATATATATATATATATATATATATATATATATATATATATATATATATATATATATATATATATATATATATATATATATATATATATCATATATATATATCCCTAATAATAATATATATATATATATATATATATATTATTAGGGATATATATATATATATATATATATATTACCGGCCATAATTAATAGGCTACCCCAGTGTTTAAAAAAATTATGTATTTCATACTATTTTTTAGTATTTATTGTCAAGTGCATTATTGTAAATGAAAAAACAATGGTTCTTTTGTTAATATTGCACAATAACATGTGCATCAAATGAATTTATAAATATTTAATAATTACCTATATTGCAGTTTCATGAATGAAAGAATGAAAAAAATTAGGCTGATTCGGACGAGTTCATTTTTATTTCCTTGCCTTGTAAAATTTTGCAAAGTAATAATGACCAAAGAATCATTCTACTTTCATTTGGCAATAAATACTAAAAATAGTATGAAATAAATAATTTCTTTTAAAAAACTGCTGTTGCCTAATAATTATGGCTGGTAGCCTGTATCCTGTATTCTGTATATATATATATATATATATATATATATATATGTCTTTGTGTCTTTGCTCTACTTTTGCTTTTCATTTGTACTTTTGCATTTGTTTGTATTTGTATCGAGCACTTTTTCTTCTTTTTTTGTGGTTGGTTCCGTTTGGGTTTTTTTTTCTTTACTGCGGAGTATTGTATGTCTTGTCTTTATTCCGCGGATTTCTTTTTTTTTCCCCCTCTTATCCAACGCCTTAGTGCGACGGATATTAACGGAATTAGATTCTGTCGGTTATTCGTTTTTCTTAAAGTTTATCTTTGTAGAATTTTAGGATTTAGATACTTACAGAGTCAGTATAGGTATTATTTTGAATATATATATATATATATATATATATATATGAAAACAGTTTTTAAAGTTTTTTATAATATTTAGCCCTTCCTCAAAATATCTTAGATATGGGCAATAATGTAACTTATACTGTCAGTCTATTTTATAAACTTTTAACTTGTTATATACTGTAGATCATTTCCTGTAATAGATAAAAGTGCATCGAGAAAGGTGATCGGAGTAGCAAGATTCAGTGTCTTATTTAATGTCTAGAGAAGACGGCACTTAATTCGACATTTGCGATTGAGGCTTCTTGAAATTGACGCTAATGTGCGATATAAATTTGACTTGCGTGAAGGACGTCGTCTCCCAATGTAATAATAATGCAATTATCGACTGAAGGTGGCGATTGATTGCATTATTACAATGGAGAGCTAGCGAGAAGGAAGGTTCACGAAGGAAGGTGGATATCTTCATTATATTTTACATTAGAAAAGAAAGCACTTTTATTTTTCTACAGATTAAGGGATGTTCTCATTGAACGAACAACTTGCGTGTCGCACGTTTGTATGGAAGAGAAAGGAAATGTGCTCACTGTTATTTAATATTCTGAATATTCCGCATAGAAGGGAGATAATCGTAATAACTTACCTTCATATTATAAATTGTCCGCTAGAGGGCGTGTTAAAAAAAAGGATCTGTAGCTTTTTGTATATTTTTTCGGGTTTGTTATTGTGTGACAGTATGGAAGCATTTGATTGACGTTTGTCTGGTGCTCAATGATATTATGCTCCGCATAATAGGAACGCCAAAATAGACATGCAAATTCGTCGGAATTAATGGTAGAAAATAAATGTGACAAATTGCCATTCATAAGCAATTTGAAGAAATATATCTGACTAGCAGTATAGCCCGGCGTTGCTCGGGTGTAATGAAAGCTTTAAAACTAATCTATGGTCCTGGAGCTCAGACTCAGCGTAAAGAATATTTGTGTGAAGTTTGGTGAGAATCGGAAAAAAATTGTGGATTTGTATAAAGGACATCTAGACAGATAGACACACACACACACACACACACACATACACACACACACACACACACACACACACACACACATATCTTGCCTTTTATATATATATTATCGTTTTTCTGCACTATTGTAAGAACTGCAACCTTGAAACTTCTGAATATCGTTTCTTATGTCTTTGTCTATGAGTGTATCAAATTTAATTAAAATCGGACCACTCCTTCTATAACCCGATTTTTTTTATTATCGATTTTCGATATTTATCGGGGGTACCTCGACACAAAACGTAGCTAAGAAAACTCGCAGACACTTATAGTACAACTTTTTAAATTTTCAAGAAAATCGGTTCAGCCGTTTCGGAGTCTATATGTAACAGACACACACACACAAAGACACACACACACAGAGACAAAGTTCCATTTATAAATAAGTTTAGATAGATAGATTTAAAAATTGTTTCATTTTAGATAAATTGTGACAGCTCTTTTCTTTTACTTACTATCTATCTATCTATCTATCTATCTATCTATCTATCTATCTATCTATCTATCTAAGTCTGTTCATGTCCTTGTTGCTATCATAACTTTTCGGTTCTTTTACCCACCGGCCTTCATCAAGTGTATATAATGCCGAGTAGCCCACAGGGAATTTAAACCGAACACTTTATTTAATCTACGGAGTTCGATTGTTCTCGTTCCACTGTCTATGTATTAGGATATCTTCTCTAGGTCTTTATTCAGCACTGTTCAGTTTTTGCTTACCTCGTTTCCATCGATTCCAAGTACGCACTGTCTTGCTCAGGGATTGAGCTCTCAATCATGACACCGAACTCTACCCACGCAAAGTGTTCAGTATTACAAAATCTACCCCCGCAAAGTGTTCAGTATTACAAAATCTATTTCCGAAAAGTGTTCAATTATACAAAATCTACCCTCTTAAAGTGTTCAGTATTACAAAATCTACCCCCGCAAAGTGTTCAATATTACAAAATCTACCCCCGTAATTATCTACTAAGTGTTCAGTTTTACAAAATCTACTTCCGAAAAGTGTTCAATTATACAAAATCTACCCTCTTAAAGTGTTCAGTATTACAAAATCTACCCCCGCAAAGTGTTCAGTATTACAAAATCTACCTCCCCGCAAAGTGTTTAGTATTACAAAATTTTGTTATTTCCTCTGTGCAAATACGTCGCCCCCTGGAGACTGTTTCTGGGTAGAGGTGCCGAAAACCAATGGCATTTTCCACTTTCTTTTATCTCGAATCTCCTTTTTCTTCATTCTTTTTCTTAAGTTCATTTGCTTTCAATTCTGATCTGCATTTCGCACTTATGTAGTCTTCCCTTGATAAAAACCATCAGCGTCGCTCAACAGATGCAATTTACATCAAAATATAGTTTTTCTAGCGAAAAGGCGTCAAGAATTACCTGCACTTGATCGTTTTCACCGCTGGCTTTGGAGTCCCACCGATCCAACACCGTGAAAATCAATAGAAAAATGTAATAACTGGTGGAAGATAATTTGAAATAATTATGACTAAAGTTACATATGGAACAGGTTAGAGAGTATGATAATTGGAATGAGACATTTATAAGCAGTTACCCCAAGAGTTATTAGAAAAATTCCGTTCTTTATCGGTCTATATTTCTGAGATGAGGTTTTGTAATTATTTACACTATTTATATTGTTCGAACCGTTCTCCTCATCTTTGTTGCCATATTCACCTTCAATATTTGTCTATATTTTTGAGATGAGGTATCGTAATTGTTTACACTATATTGTTCGAACTGTTCTCCTCATCTTTGTTGCCATATTCACCTTCAATATTTGTCTATATTTTTGAGATGAGGTATCGTAATTGTTTACACTATATTGTTCGAACTGTTCTCCTCATCTTTGTTGCCATATTCACCTTCAATATTTGTCTATATTTTTGAGATGAGGTATCGTAATTGTTTACACTATATTGTTCGAACTGTTCTCCTCATCTTTGTTGCCATATTCACCTTCAATATTTGTCTATATTTTTGAGATGAGGTATCGTAATTGTTTACACTATATTGTTCGAACTGTTCTCCTCATCTTTATTGCCATATTCAGTTTTTTAACAACTGTTTCTATTTTCGAGAGAAGACGTTTTAATTAATTACACTATTTACATTGTTCGGACTGTTGTCCTCATCTTTGTTGTCATATTTACATTTAATATTTGTCTATATTTCTGAGATGAGGTATTGTAATTATTTACACTATTTACATTGTTCGTACTGTTCTCCTCATCTTTACTGCCATATTCACCTTCAATATTTGTCTATATTTTTGAGATGAGGTATTGTAATCATTTACACTATTTATATTGTTCGGACTATTGTCCTTATTCATAATCAATATTTGTCTATATTTCTGAGATGAACTATTGTAACTAAACTATTTACAATGTTGGGATAGTTGTCGTCATCTTTGTGGCCATATTCACAATATTCACAATATTTTGTTTGTTGTACGCCCCCTCTTTTTTCCTGGTTTTTCTAAATATTATTTCGAACTGATGTCCTCATCTTTGTTGTTATATTCACGACGTTCTAGCCGTTGTAGGCTCCGGCCTTCGTCTGTATCTGTCTATATTTCTGAGATAAATCATTACACTATCAATATTGTTCGGACTGTTGTCCTCATATTTATTGCAGTATTCACAAATTTCACCCTTTGTACGCTCAGGTGTACATTAGTTACCTTTTCCGGACTTATGTCCTCATCTTCGTTGTCTTATTCTCAACGTTTTGGCTGTAGTATTCTACTGCCTACTTCAAGTTTTTGAAATTTCGAACCGAACCTTTTATTTTGTCCACTCTGGTAGATTGTTCTATTTCCACATGCTATTCTACTTCCAGACATTTCAGTTTTAGTTTTTTTTTCCTTAGTAAGTCAACTATCCAGATTTTTTTGTTCACCTTTGCTGTAGCTAAGTATTGAACTCAAATCTCCTTGGATCAAGTCACTGGCTTCAATAGATAATCACAACAGATGAACAAAAATAAAATTGATGATTTGGGTTACCAAAGGGAAATAACTGACATTGAATTAATTACATTTTCATAATAAGGATATCTTTTGAGTCGCTGAATATTTCTGTATTTATTTTATATTTTAGTTTCTTTCCAAGAAACCATTCTTCCTTATAATGCCGATCGGCCTCTTCATTGCGCTGGTTTATATTTTATTTCTAGTTCTTTTACCTGTCAGGTCCAGTGTTTTGCCTAGGGAATTTCCGAACACCTAGCCATCAATTCTTCCTTATATTGCAGATCTGCCTCTTCAATGTACCGGTGTATATTTTATTTCTAATTCTTTCACCTGTCATGTCCAGTGCCTCTCCAATAGAATTTCGTATTTCTTAGCCATCATTTCTGTCTTAAAATGCCGACTTCCTTTACCAGTGAAACGGTGGGAAGCAAAATCGAGACATGTTTTAAAATATCGTCATTTAGATATCTGTAACATACATTGAAATTTTTTCGTTAAAACTTAAATAAGACCACAAATTTTACGGAAATGTAACCCCCGTTTTATTGACCCGAAACATATATAATTGCTTGTCTATATTTCTGAGATGAGGTAATGTCTACATTATTTACATTTTCTAAACATATATTGTTAAATATAACAGACAATGAATATCTATTATGTTTAATCATGAGCCGTTCTAAACATCGTATTTTGGCTAGTGTTTCAGGTGAAAATACACAAAAATTGTCTAACATTTGGATATTTTTTCATTATGCTGGTTCTAAGCTTCCGGCTCACATGAGCCATCTTCAGAAAGGTTACAAGGACGTTAACATGAAGACACCCATCATCAAAGATGATATTATCTTGTGTTGACATAAAACTTTGCTATGCGACGATAATTCACATTTATAACATTTCGGTCTCTCACGCGGTGCGACGACATAGAACCGCATTACAAATTTACGACCTGCGCCTGCTATTCGGTGATTGTTATCGTCATACAGCAATGTTTTATGTCCACACAAGATAATATCATCTTATACGGTGAATGTCTTTATGTTAACGTCCCTGTAATCTTTCTGAAGATGGCTCATGTGAGCCGAAAGCTTAGAACCAGCAGAATAAAAAATATTCAAATTTTGGACAATTTTTGTCTTTATTTTCAACTGAAATTAAATCCGAAATACGATATATGCGTTGTCATGCAATGAATATCGACTCGGAACGACAAATCGGTGGAACCGAGTTCGAATTCCAGTTGAATTCCATGAATTCATTCACGCAGAAATACTCTTGGAAAAGTTATTAATCTGTCTCTTCCCTCCAGTTATGGGTTAAATAATAGGACAAATTGAGTTCTATAGCCTTTGCTGGCAACTAGTCTACCGTAGAAAGCAATGGCAA
Organism: Ascarosepion bandense; assembly: GCA_037127315.1. Taxonomy (NCBI): domain Eukaryota; kingdom Metazoa; phylum Mollusca; class Cephalopoda; order Sepiida; family Sepiidae; genus Ascarosepion; species Ascarosepion bandense. The sequence goes on along the minus strand of JBBBDQ010001050.1, from coordinate 755,149 downwards.
CCTACTGCGGGATAATCTTCTGTCTAGTCAGTCATGTCTCTTTCAAGACATGATCGCCTAAAGTGTGTACCACGTATGACACTTAACTGACTGACTGAATGATTAAACACAATAGACATTCATTGTGTTATATTTAACAGTATATGTTTAGAAAATTTTCTGCTGCCTCGATAGATGAAATTATTTACATTGGCCAGACTGTTGTCCTCATTTTCTGCCATCGTATGCTACGGCCTTCTCAGCTGATTGGACTATCGAACCGAACCCTTTATTTCGATCACTAAAGTATATAGTTCTCGCTCCATGATCCATGTCACTTTCGGATGTCTTAGTCATATTCCTTTAACTCAAGTTTCTATTTATTCACGACTGCTGAAGGCAGGTATTGAACTTACAACACTTTAAGTCAAGTCACTGGATATAACCATCTTTTTTATTCATTGGAACATGTATCCTTGAGAACTCTGTATCCCAGTGATAGAAATAAAATTTTAGGTTCGAAATTCTGATCACTTGAAGAAGGCCGGAGCGTATAACGGCCCAAAAGTTGTGAATATTGCAATAATAACGAAGAAAACACTCCAAACAGTATAAATAATTCATATATAGTTTTCTATTAGCATTGACATGAACTATATAATCAACGCTTTTTAATCTCCACCGACACTAGGTTGATACAGTATGATGGGATAAGTTTTCTTGCCCACTGATATACGCATGTTGATCATGCTTAAAATTATTTGAAAATTATTTCTGAACGTACTGGTTCGTAGAACTAATATCAATTTTATTTAAGTAAACTGTTATCATAAACCATTTATAAGTACACGTGTGATCATATGTATATATAATGCTACGATTCATTTGAATAAGTTAAAAGATGGTCATTAGGAGAATTAAATAAAGACTTGAAGAAAGTACAAGGTAATCACAAAGAAGAATAAAAAAGACACGAAGAAAGTGGAAGGTGGACAACGAGGACAAAAAGAAAAGACACAGAGAAAATGGGAGATGGACACTAGGAACAATAAGAAAAGTCGAGAAGAAATGAAAGTTAGACAGCGATGGTCACCAGGAAAATTAAAAAGAAGGTCAAAAAACTCTATAAAATGATGAAATGAAAACAGGAAAAGGGGGAAAATTGGACAGGAAAAACACTAAAAAAGACACAAAGAAAGCAGAGAATGTATACCAGGAACAACAAAAAAGATGAATACTCGAGACAATAAGGAAAGACACGAGGAACGTGCAGATTGGACACGAGTAACGATAAGAAAAGATACGAAGCTGGAATGAACCCAATAAAAACACATAAAAAAGTGAAAGAGGGAAAAATAAATAGTTGACTAAAAAAGTGACTGAAATGACAAACTAAAGACAGGAACAGGGTGGCAGGTGGACAAGAAGGAGAATAAGATTGGAGTAGATAGACTAAACTATCGCCCGGTTCACACTCCACCCATGTCTATTGAACAGGTGAAGAGGCTCATCCCTTGTTTCCTGTTTAGGATGCGGTTTCCGGTTTTCTCTTTTCCAATCTTCTCATTTTTTTTGTTTGTTTTTCTTCAATTGGAGTAGATAGACTAAACTATCGCCCGGTTCACAGCGCCCACGTCTATTGAACAGGTGAAGAGGCTCATCCCTTGTTTTCTGTTTAGGATGCTGTTTCCGGTTTTCTCTTTTCCAATCTTTTCACTCCTATGTAGCCCCCTGCACATCAGTGGCGTTACCGCCTTGCTCGGGGTGATATGATTAAAAAAAAAGAAAAGACACGAATAAGAAGGACGTTAGAAACTAGGAACAGCATGAAACGAAACAAAAACGTGTAGAATAGATGCCTGGAAGAATAATAAAAGACACGAAGAAGGTGGAAGGTGGACAATGAGGACAACAAGGAAAATATTAAGGCACTAAGAAGGTAGAATGTGGACAGCGAAGACAATGAAGAAAGACACGAAGAAGATGAAAGGTAGACAATAAGAAAAGGCATGAAGAAGGCGGAAGGTTGACAGCGTAGACAATAAGAAATGACAGGAAGGAGGTAGAAGGTGGACAATAAGAAAAGACACCAAAAAGGTGGAAGGTTGACAGCCTGGACAATAAGAAAAGATATGAAGTAGGTGAGAAGTGAACAGCATGGCCAACCAGAAAAGAAAGGATGAAGGTGGAAGATAAACACCCCATTTGACATTTCGTGGATTCTTGTTTTTAGGTCTTTTGTTAAATTCTAGTTTTATTCCTCAGTTTTTCGTCTTATTCGCACTATTAAATGTAGATAAACATGGCTTACCAATTCCTTTAATAAATATATTTCGTTTAGTTTGGTATAAGGTCATGAGGAAGTGTGGCATGTGACTCACCTTAGAAGATGCCAGAAGAGACTTGGCACGCAAGTTACAGCAGACTGTCGAAGAAGCCAGTTGCTGCGTTGACCTGGAGTGTGACCTTATAGCAGTCTCAAAAATTAAACACCTCATTGACCTAACTGCACTTGGGTAGCGTAGGCTTGGGATAAAATTGAATGAAAGATAGATAATCCTCTATACTATCTTTGTTCTTGCCTGTTTTATTTGCATACTTCTTTCCTGGTTTTCTTTTTGTCTTCCTATCTTCCGTTTTGCCTATCTTTCTTTCTTTCTTTCTTTCTTTCTTTCTTTCTTAATGTCTACCTGTCTTATTTTCTACTTGTAGGCTTGTCTTATTACCTTCCTCTCTGTCAATCTGTCTTATGTTCCTTCCTTCCTTCCTTCCTTCCTTCCTTCCTTCCTTCCTTCCTTCCTGTCCGCCTATCTTATTTCTTCTCGTAGTCCTGTCTTCTTTATTTTCTTTACAGTTCACCTGTCGTATTTCCTTCCTTCCTTCCTTCCTTCCTTCCTTCCTTCCTTCCTTCCTTCCTGTCCGCCTATCTTATTTCTTCTCGTAGTCCTGTCTTCTTTATTTTCTTTACAGTTCACCTGTCGTATTTCCTTCCTTCCTTCCTTCCTTCCTTCCTTCCTTCCTTCCTTCCTTCCTTTCCGCCTATCTTATTTCTTCTCGTAGTCCTGTCTTCTTTATTTTCTTTACAGTTCACCTGTCGTATTTCCTTCCTTCCTTCCTTCCTTCCTTCCTTCCTTCCTTCCTTCCTTCCTTCCTTGTCCGCCTATCTTATTTCTTCTCGTAGTCCTGTCTTCTTTATTTTCTTTACAGTTCACCTGTCGTATTTCCTTCCTTCCTTCCTTCCTTCCTTCCTTCCTTCCTTCCTTCCTTCCTTCCTTCCTTCCTTCCTTCCTTCCTTGTCCGCCTATCTTATTTCTTCTCGTAGTCCTGTCTTCTTTATTTTCTTTACAGTTCACCTGTCGTATTTCCTTCCTTCCTTCCTTCCTTCCTTCCTTCCTTCCTTCCTTCCTTCCTTCCTTCCTTCCTTCCTTCCTTCCTTTACGCTTACTTTATTTCTTTATTTCCTTCCTTCCATCTTCTCTTCTTTCCTTACTTCCTTTCTGTCTATCTGTCGAATTTTTTCTTCTCGTCCTGTCTTTCTTTCTTTCTTTCTTCATGTCTACCTGTCTTATTACCTTCCTCTCTGTTGGTCTGTCTTATTTCCTTCGTTCCTTCGTTCTTTCCTTCGTTCCTTCGTTCTTTCCTTCATTCCTTCCTGACCCCCTTATTTCTTCCCACCGGTCGGTCTATCATATTTTCTTACTTTCTGTCCGCCTGTCCCATTCCTTCCTTCCTTCCTTCCTTCCTTCCTTCCTTCCTTCCTTCCTTCCTTCCTTCCTTCCTTCCTTCCCGCTTGTCTTATTTCCTTCATTAATGTCCATCTCGTATATTTTCATTCTGCCTTCCTATCGGCCTGTTTTATTTATTTCCCCTCTTCCTTCCTTCCTTCCTTCCTTCCTTCCTTCGTGTCCGCCTGTCATATTTTTATTTTGTTTTTTATTTCCTTCCTGTCAGCCTGCCTTATTTCCTTTCTGTTTTCTTTCATGTTTTCTTTCGTTTCTGCCTTCCTTCTGTGTTTCTTACCGACCTTTTTTCTACATTCCTTCCTTCATGATTTATTCATTTCTTTCCTTCCTTTATTTCTCCTGCTTTCTTTCTTCTAGCCTGCCTTCCTCCTTTCTATTGCCTTCTTTTCTTCGTCCATTGCAGACTATGGCAAATAGCAGCAGACACCAGAAGACCCATAACGACAGACGAGTGCAGGTCGCGGCGAACGCAGCATATATTATGTAAAAATTGATCGCTGTGAGCTAATCGATAAACGAATCGGTTCCACCACCTTTCTCGATTTACTCCAACTCTTTCCGGCTTCTGCATGTATGGTAGTATGCGTAGAATTACGTAGAGCTGCATATTCATAGACAGAAGCAAGAGACGGTATAGTTCCAAATCGATTTCATTTCTTTATCGCTATCAATCGCCAGTTAGAACAGTATCTTTTCTCACTCTCTCTCTTTCTCTCTCATAATAACTGTTTCTCTAAGAACTGTTTCTATCTCTTACTCTCCGTCTTTCTAGTACATTCTCTGTGCTTATTGCATTCTGTCTCTCTTCTTATGCAATGCTTCTATCGGTTATAGTCGCTCGTAGCCTTTCTTTCTATCAATATTTTTGATTGTCGCCGACATCGATCATTTACCATTTTCGTTTACTTTATTTTTGTGTCAAAAAATAACAAAGTAAAATCTATCAGTAAAAATGTTCACCTCACCCTCCTCCTTTCCCTTGCAAGAATATTTTTTCTGTCCGTGAGTGAATAGTAGCGGACACACACACACACACATATGTATATATACAAACTATGAGGTACTGAAATATACTTGGTCCGAAGCATCTTACAGAATCTGAACCAATCGACAAAACCGATTTTCGTTTGAAAGTTTTTTTTAGTCGATCCGAGAAATGTTTATATTTTTTTTATTTATATCAACACTGTTTTGTCCATGATGAGAGTCTAAGCCTTCAGCAAGTCTTTGTGTATCATTAGCAATTACGTATATTTGCTACCTATATATAAATAGCCTTTTGTTTTTTCGTGGCCAAGTGGTGACAGTCACCGGGCTAAACGGTGTCTTCCTCTACTCTGAGGGACGCAGATTCGATTCCAGCCGAAAAAAAATTCTTTAATAAGACTTTTCGAACAAACTCTTTGTACTTATATATATAAATCTAT
>JBBBDQ010001050.1:740000-745000 GCA_037127315.1 Ascarosepion bandense | reverse complement strand
TTTATTATATATATTTATATCCATAATAGTTTTCAAAGTGGTTGTGACCATTTGGATGTTGTTTAGATAAGTTGTTCTGGATAGTGGATATTATGGAGTTAGTAGATAGTTTTATTTATCTGTTATTGTTTAAATTCTTATTGTAGATGGAGTTGTTTTTAATGCAATTGTGTATTTATTGTGTCATTCTTTTTTTATAGTGAATAAAATGATATTGCAAAATTTTGAATGTGTTTTCTATGCTTTTTTTAAAATCGTTTTACCCCAAGCAAGGCGGTACCGCCACTGATGCGCAAGGGGCTACATAAGAGTAAAAGTTTAGACAGGAGAAGAGTGAAGAGAAAGACGGACCATTTACAGAGGGTGTCAGAGAAAGGTCAAGAGAAGGATGTGAACACAGGTGTGAAGGCAGTTGCGAAGGTAGAGAGAATGGAAAAGAACAAGATATACAGGGTGATGTAGAAAGAACTGGAGTCAAGTGGATAAGAAAGGGGTATTTAAATTCCTGGAGGTTGTAACCGTCAAGAAAGCAAGTATATGGAAGGGAATTCCACTGGCGGGAAGTGTGAGAAAAGAAGCTGATGGAGTAGAATTGTCGGCTGCATTTGGTTGATTTAACTGTAAATGGGTGGGACCTTGTTGCCAGTCTGGTTGTACGAGTAAATTCTTGTGGCGGAGGCTCCAGTGACTTAATTTCGTCGGAGCAGAAGCCATGAAAATATTTGTAGAAGCGACACAGGGAAGCCGTCAGGGCACATTTGTAAAGTGCTTATAGAATTTCACATTCACAAGATTTTTTGAAAGGCTTGGAGAATTTGGCATTTGCAGAACATATTAAAAGGGTTTGGAGAATTTTAAATTCACAAGAGAAATTGAAAGAACTTGGATAATTCAGAGGATATATTCAAAGTGCGCGGAAAAAATTGACATTTAGAGAACATATTAAAAGGGCTTGGAGAATTTGACATTCAAAGACATATGGAATGGGCTAATAGAATTTGCCATACACAATACATATTGAAAGGGTTTGGAGAATTTGACATTCTTGAAATATATTGTAAGGTTCTGGAGAATTCGAAATTTTCGAAATATATTGAAAGGTTTTGGAGAATTTGACATTCACGTGACATTGAAAGGGCTTGGAGAATTTGATATTTACAGGACATACTGAAAGGGAATAGAGAATTTGACATTCACAGGACGTATTGAAAAGGAGGGGAAGACATGAGTATATTCAGACGAATTACATTTCTCGGGTTGGCGCTGACCTTCACAGCTAATATCTACTATGTTGCGTTTTTGGTGTAATACTTATCCAGCTTGTCTCACTAAAACACTTTCATATATGTAGTGAGTTTTATTCTCGCTTGCTTTATACTTTCGGTTTTTTGCCACGTGTAATCTACACTTAGTAAATAGGTGGATTTAAATTAAACTGATTAATATACGGTTCTTTTTCTGTTTATTTAGCTAGTAAAATTCCTTAATAGAAATATTTTTAAAAACGACCAATATCGAACAATTTCTGACGAAAATCCTTGTCTGAGAAGAATTATTCTTAATTTAGAAAAGTCGGTCATTAAAGTTAATCTACACAAAGTATCTGTTGTTTTTAATAGTATCTGTGTTAATATTTGGGGATTTTTGTGTTTAATTCTCTTCATTTTATTTTCTTTTGTTTATATGTGACGGTGAGATGTATTCTCTATAAAGTTGGTTACGTATTGTTACAAGATATTCTTCCTCTATGCAGATGCACCGTTCCTGCCTCTGTATATGTTTTGTGTGTGTGCTTATGCTATGGTTACTGATAAAGGCTTCTGCTAGCTCAGACCGAACGGATCGATATTCAATTATTTTTACAAGGAATGTAGTCTGCAACTTTGGCTGTGATTAATGCATTTACTGGCGGTTCTTCGTCTGTCTGTCTATTCTTCGTCTGCCGATCTGAAATCTGTATGAATGTTTCTTAGTAGATACCGGACAGGAATAGTATTAAAGGAACGTGTGTGTAGCCGAGAGTATACAATAAATGAATAACTCCACCGATAGCTGCTGGCATATACGTACAGATATACAAATAGGCTTATATAGACATAGATATGTGAATGCAAACAGGCCACGTACATACACACAAATATATATTGTATATTTGGGTAGTAACCCTTCTTTTATATGTGTTTCGTTAAAAATATCTGATTTTTATTATATTATAGGTTATATTTTTTATGACTGAGGATGTGAATATATTGTCCATCATGTTTGTTTCTTCGAATACTTTCGACTAATAATTGAACCATTTTCAAGTGTTTGAGCTAATAAATTTCCATGCTAACAATGATTCATAATATACAATAAAGGCCTAGCGTTTGGGTAACTCTCTGAATTCAGTAATTAGTGGGATTTTTGTAATCATTTTACTTTGAGCAAGGCAACATTGTTACTTGGACGTAAGGGATTATTCGGAGTGAAAGAAAATGAGAAGAGGTGAAAGGACAATAAAACCGGGATTAAGAAGACAGAAAATAATGGTTAACATTGAATTTAAATTTTGGAAGATTGTAGGCGGCAGGAAAGAAAGAAATCGGCAAATAAATTTTCAGATTGGTCAATGCCAGAAAAGAAACTGTTAAACAGAACTTACGGTTATATTTTGCTATTTACATAGTAAAATTCCCACCCATTCACAGTCAGGTTAGCCAAATACAGACGAGAATTCTACTCATTCAGCTTCTTCTGTCGCACTTCCCGCCTGTGGAACTCGCTCCCATATTCTTGATTTCCTGACGGCTACAACCTCGAGGAATTTAAATGCAATGTCAATATTCATCTATTATCCACTTGATTCTAGTTCTTTCCCCACCCCGTATATCCTTTCCTTTCTCTCCACCTTTGAAACTGTCATCACATGTGTATTCTCATCCTTCTCTTGCTCCTTTCTAACTAGTTCGTCTTCCTCTTTACTCTCTTCTAATTAATCTTTTTACACTTATGTATCCCCCTGCACATCAGTGGCATCACCGCCTTGCTCGGGGTGATACGATTAAAAACAAAAAAATTATTTGCTAGTCCTGGTTATAACGATGAAGTGATGTAGTGAGGTATCTGATAGGAAGATTGAAGCATTTGAGGAAAACGGAATTACCTTTTAATAGCTGTTGTTCCCACTTCCACCCAGGCACGGTGTATTAGCATCTATTAGGGCCCCGGCTATGGGTAAATAGTAAATCCTCAAACAAAAACAGAACACTAAGAAAGTAAAATACATAAAACTAACACTGATCAACACTTTTTTAGTACCAAGAAATAAAAGACGCTTCTTAGCTCATTTGATGGAGGCTGATTCCGAAAATGACCTTAGATTTTCATGGTTAACTACCATTTTAGCTGTACTGAAATTGCTTATTTTTGGAAAAAAGATCTATTTATGACCTTGGCTAATCGTAACATTTAATTATCAAAGGCCGTAGAAACTCATCAATTTTCAAGTAGGCGAAGCAATTTATGTTTGAAGAAAAAAAGTGGTTTTAAGTCAAAAACTTTAGAAGAGAAGTACCGAAATTTTTCACTTTATCGCCAAAATTCAAATTAACTGATAAAATTTATCAGTGATACACTTTATCAGTAATACGTTAATATGGGTATCATGATTCATTTAATACTGAACAAGCTAGATGAATTTCTAGATAATTGCGGCGATGTGAGTGATGAGCAAGGAGAACAATTCCGTCAAGATATCAAAACAACAGAAGAGCGCTACCAGGAACGGTGTAAGAAACGAATGATAGCTGACTACTGTTGGATTATCAAAAGAAACGTAAATAACATTGAATATGACAGTATAATGCCTTGCTTGGGGCGATACGATAATGAAAAAAATATGCTAATATTAGTATTAAGTTTCATTTTTTTACATAGCCATCTCGATAAATTTCCGGATAATTACGGCGATGTGAGTGATGAGCAAGGAGAACGATTCCATCAGGATATAGAAACAATGGAAGAGCGCTACCAGGGACGGTGGGACAAACGAATGATGACTGACTAATGTTGGATTCTCAAAAGAAACGTAAATAACATTGAATATGACAGAATATGACGCCTTGCTTGGGGCTATACGATTATAAAAAAATACGCTAATATTAGTATTAAGTTTCATTTTTTACATAGCCATCTCGATAAATTTCCGGATAATTACGGCGATGTGAGTGACGAGCAAGGAGAACGATTCCATCAAGATATCAAAACAATGGAAGAGCTCTACCAGGAACGGTGTAACAAACGAATGATGGCTGACCACTGCCGGAGTATCAAAAGAAACTTAAATAACATTGAACATGACAGAAAATCAAGAAAGAGAAAATTTTTTCCATAGTTCTTATGTTCATGAAGGTTTTATTTCTGCTGTTAATTTATTAAATGATTTGACGAAAATACATTTTGCTCTTAATATATTTAAACGTGTTATTTTTAAAGACTTAGTATCTGATTGTTATTAGTAAGCAGACCAATATTTGTTGGCTTAAATACGAATTAAGTGGTTTCTATGATTTTACCTTAAGAAATATTGCCATCGATCAATATCATATACGCAGAAAACAAATAAAAAAAGTAGCTAAGAAAAAGTAATATCATTTTCCGATTCAGCGCTCTCAAATTAGCTAAAACAGATGCTTGGTGACTGAACACCATTTTAAAATTTTTTTGTTGTTGACCTATGTAATACATATTTAAAGCAAAATAACAAACAATATATTTTTATCTGTAGTTGAAAGTATGAAACTGCGTTTGAAATATTTAGATTTTGGCATTAATTTTTTTTTAATCGTATCACCCCGAGCAAGGCGGTAACGCCACTGATGTGCAGGGGGCTACGTAATAGTGAAAAGATTGGAAAAGAGAAAGCTGGAAACCACATCCTAAACAGGGAACAAGGGATGAGCCTCTTAACCTGTTCAATAGACGTGGGTGGAGTGTGAACCGGGTGATAGATAGATCTA